>CAEGAF010018454.1:0-73223 GCA_903067075.1 Micropoecilia bifurca | reverse complement strand
TCTGTGCTGGCCTTCAGACTTAACTATCAGCTGTGTCATCCTGTCACTTCCACAGAACGAGGTACAGGCATGGAAAGATGTCGTTTATCATGATACGAAGAATGGTTCCACCTTGAAGCAGTCCCGTTTCAACATTAGGGTTTTTTATCAGCTAAATTTGCAGAAAAAGAAAATGTGGAAAAGAACAAGATTGTTTTAGAGTTTAAACCAAGTTTAAACGAGTTACTAAATTAATCTCTGACCTGTCTGCTGGGCTTCAACGGTCTTCTAATGCTTTGTTTATTGATGTTCTCTACAATCTTCTATTGTCCATACAGAATAGCTTTATTTGTATTAAAAATATGTGGATATTAATTATACAGTTGTGTGTGATTTCCAGCACAACGAAGTAACGTATAGCAAAGAAAAAGTGATTAGAATGACTGAATGTTGAACCTGGGATAAGGAAGTGATCATTTCCTCAACCTTACTAAGAACCAATAGTTAGTTCTCTAAAGATAATATTAAAAACAACACAAACACTCAACGCTTGTCAGTCAGTCAAGGCACCAGTCATGATTCTGGACATTTATTCCTGCATGTCAGAGGAAATTAAAGAAGTCATCAAAACAAGAAAATATTTAGTCTTTTTGTTCAATTAATTGTGGTTTTACAACTAATTGTGGTTTTACAACTGATAAAATATATTCAGTTGATGTTTAATAGAAGCATTCCTTATGCTGTCTGTTGCTGTCTAATATGTTGCCTGTCGACGTTCTGTAACAAGAGCCTGTGTTTGTGGCTGTGCTGCAAATCTAATTGCCCCAAAGGGGCAATAAGGTTCTACTACTAAAATGTTGAAAACCCCAAACCTAACATTTGTGTCACTGCAAAAAAAACCTTTGACCTTCACTCTACAATCACACTGTATTCCTTAAAAACCAAAAACCTGAGCATGCTCCAGTCTGTCGTGTTTCTCATTCCATCTTGTTCTCTGGAGATTAAATCTCCTCTTACATTTTGGTGCTCCGAGCGTACCTGTGATCCCTTCTGCTCAGATACATAATGGGTGTAAGTACTCATCTCGTCTTGTTGCTTGAGGGAGCCCTGCAGCACAAATCAAATAAACCCACATCACCTGCTGCTTCACCAAGATTGGGCGTTTTCTCTTCAAACTGGGTCTAAGAGCTGTGGAAATGTGCCAATGTGTTCCAGGTTTGCTTGTGAGTGTGAAATTAATCATGTGAAAGAAGGGGGGGAAGAATTTTTTCTTGAGTTTCACGCTGAAAGCAGAAAAATGTTGCTGGATGCTCACTATAAACAAATAATCAGAAACAAACAGAAACCAATAACCTGCTTGCTCCATTTTAAAGAAAAAAAATCTCACAGTGGCATCAACCCTGCAGCTATAAACATCAGAAAATATGAAACAAGGGAAGAACAACGTCAACAGAACAGGGGAATGAAATTTCACTGAGAGGCCGAAAATGAGAAACGACATAATAAAGAGATTCTATTAAAAAGCCATCTGACCGTTAATAAAAGTAATGATTTTATGAGAATGTCGGGTCTCGCAGCCAGAGGCTGTGCAGGAGACAGAGCCTCTACCAGCTTTTATTTCAATGCTCTGACATTGCATTGAAAGGAAAAATGAGAAGTCTGAGTGTTGAAGAGGATTGTGGGGAGACAGGGAGGCGACATTAAAAAAACAAAAAAACAATTGCTGCTTCTGCCATTTCTAACCTAATGAGATTTGGTTGCTGCTGTTGCTGTCGCTGCTGATGTGGCCAAGGCTCAGGTCTTATTTGTTGTTGGAGGTGATGGCGGGATTGGATAAAACACACATCTCACAGCAAGGCATCGTCTCTCTCATCTGCTGCTGCGGATCAGACTCCATCAGTCTGCGGCTGCTTTCGCTGCATGTTGAAAACACCGAGGGAACATTTACATTTCAGTTAAAAGCGAGAAGGAAAACTACAAACGGTCGGATGAGGAAACAGGTTTGCTCCGTCTCCTAATTCTTCACTGTGGAACAGCGCTATCTGTCTCCATGCTTTAATTATAATTTCTACATATGTATTAAAGAATGTGCCACCGCAGGCCAAATAAAGATTTGGTTAAATTGTAAGGAAATGGAACAAACCACATACCCTGCAGCCAGGACAGTTTTAACAAATGAACTTTCATTTAAATAACTTTTATTACAAGTGTTTATTACACCTGCAGGTGTTTCTGCATCTTTCATCTATCAAGACATCCAAATCCGGGAGCCTAAAACTATACAGTTCTGTTGTTTTGCTCAAATTCACATTTGGTAGGTATACACTGAATCTGTAATGGAGAGAGTTTTGAAATAATTTGACTTTTAAAATTAGGCAGCAATCTGCAATGAGCCTTTTCTGCTTTATAAATAAGGTGAGGAGCTCCATCTGTCAGGGGAGCGTAAGGTAGAGTAACAGCTTTGCCAAATTGTATGTCAGCAGTGGTGGTTCAGACAACTATGGCAAAGCAAGGCAATTTCATTTGTATAACACATTTTTGGCAACAAGGCTTTTCAAAATGCTTTCCACGACTAGAAGGAAGATGAAACAACAAATAAGCACCGCACGTCTGGGTAGACCACACGTCACTGGCTCACACTATGAGGAACTGTCTCCCACCTGAACTGCAGCACAATATTACTTGACTTTTTTCAAGAAACCTCTCAAGTTGGATGATTCTCAAAGACATACAGCTTCTCCCCTTTTCCTCCAAAGGAAGCGATGGTCAGTGTTGAACAATTCAATTACTTTTGAAGCATTGAGTGATAGAAAATGACTGCTTTATGTATAAGGGACAGTGTTTGTGGGAACACTGTCCCTAAGTGTTCCCATAAAACTCAGCGAGGTATTTTGGTGTACTAGATTATGACTTAAAGAGAACCAGTTAATAATTTGGTCCTCTGGAGGTTCCTGCTACTTTGGAGCAGATCATTTTAATGACAATTAAATTTAGGTCAAGCAAAACGAAAAGGCCACATGGTTTAGTCATTGCTTTCATGGTGAGCTTTTATGTGGAAAAACCAGACTGCCATGTGGGACATTGGGTTCATCACAACTGGAAAATATAACTGGCTCTGTTTCGCAACATCTAGCTTAAAACTGAAGACACAACAGAAACACCTCTGGGATTTTTAAGAGCCAGATTGACAGATGCTACAGCAAACCCAGATTGTTGCAAACTTGTTGCTCACAAAACTGCAGCCCATCTAAAAGCTGTCAAAGTTTTGAAGGTTTTCATTCTGGATAGTTTCTCCTCTTCTCTGTAGGTGGATATTTTGATTTTCCTGTCTAGTCAAAACTCAGGCGGGCCTCCTCTTTCCTCCATCGTTGCCTTTTTGACAGGACAAAACTAGGTCCATGTTTAAATAAGATTAAAAAAAATCAATAACTTTCTAGAATTCTGCTCAAAACTGAACCTGCTGCTGTGAAGTTGTTATAGAAAAGTTGATGACTTTGCAGTCTTGCAGAAAGCTGACGAAACAAGAGCGATGACAGTCTGTCATCCACCATGTCATTTTGACTTTTAAAGGGAAAAAAAAGTATAACTGGAAAGCAAATTGATTTCTAAGGGACGCCTGGCAGTTAAACGCACAGGGAGTTCTGGGACATGTTTTAGTTTAAGAGGACGGACGGACAGCAGAGACGTCCCCAGACGAAGAGCAATCACTCGTCAAAAGCAAAACAGATTAATGTGAATGCAGCGCAAACAAAAGCACATCGCTCTCTGTCAGCACTTGACTGAAAGCATCATTACCATCAGGAAACAAAAAAAGGTTTAGGTACTTTTTTTTCCCTTTAAGTCACTGAAAAAGAGTCAGAGCAATCATTCTCCAGTTTCACATTACAACATTTAATTCAATGAAAACATGTCAAAGAAAAGCTCTGGCAGCTACTTTTGTGATGAAAGATGCTGACACGTATGCATTTTGTGTTTCTTTACAGTAAGTCTGCTGAAAAGTTGAACTTTTCCAAAGGAAAAAACACCTAAAGCAGCCAAGTAATTATTGACGTTTTAGAGATTTCCCACCGCTCTGTGCAGCTTAACTCCACGTTGGCCCAAAACTACACCAGAGTCCTTGTTTTTTTTTTTTCATTTCTCATATGTGCAGAGTACTACTGATTCGGTTTGCCACCCTACAAATTTATTGGAAGCAATTTCTTCACCTTGCAGCTTTATCCATCCGTCTATCGTCTGCTACTCATCTGACAACAGACCACAGAGGAAACAATTGCACAGAGTTCCCCAGACCTCCCTCTCCTCACTTACCTCCGCTGTCTCATCTGGGAAGATGCTGAGGCATTCCCAAGCCACATGCGAGATCCAATATTTCAACAAAATACAGTTTCTGTCTTGGAGACTTGCCTCAAAGCATCCTTGCAAAAACCTCCACTTCACCAACCATTCCTCAATGGAGGAAGTAGTGATTATATACAGAAGAGTAAATTCAGGGAGCTGTTAATCTTTTTTCTGCATTGTCCACTTTACTTCACCATGGAAGTCACTAGAGATCACACTAGATGCATGCCAATAGAAACATCTCTCAAGCCCTTAGGACAATAGCAGTTTGATCTGATACTTTAAAATGTTGAACTAGGTCATCATACAAAATTAGTGATCTAAATGTTTTAATGCACAAGATGTAAAGATGCAGCAGATATGGATTCAGCTCTAGAAATGGAAGACGGTGGACCAAAAATTCTGGGTACAATTTGTGGCACCAAATGATATTTAAACAACCACCCAAGATTGAAAAAATATTTATGGCTTTATCTCAACTCTGTAGACACTATCCAAAGGGTCTCTCATAGCTACAAACAATGTGTTGTTGTGAGCAAACTAACGGCACGAGGACTCAGAGAGTTTGAGTGATGGGTCAGAAGTTGAACGTTTCACTGCAGGGTGTTTTTTTTTTCAATCTGTGGATACGTCTCTAAGCTACTGCTCCTCAAGCACCATTTTGTGTGGCTTCCTGCTCCTAACTGGATAAATCAGCATAAAAATTTTAATACCATGAATACAAATTTAAACGGGACACGTTGCCATCAATATGTATTTGGAGTAACATGCTTCAAGGCATGAATGTGGTGCTCAGTATGCAACGTCACTATTCTTCTGCAAATTTGGGTAACACTTTATTTGAAGGGGTGTGCATAGGACTGACATGACACTGTCATAAACATGTCATAACACATGTCATGAACACAAAGAAGTCTTTATGAATGTTTATGACTCTTGTGACAAAGTGTCATTTGGTAAATAATGACACTTAATGCAAAGTTGCTCTAAAAGTTACATTGAAAATCCATTAAAAAGGCCAACTTTGAATTAAATTATCATAATTTACAAAATCATGCAAAGTTGCCATTTTTAATGGACTTTTAATGCAACTTTTAGAGCAACTTTGCATTAAAAGTGTCATTATTTACCGAATTTCACTTTATGACAACTGTCATAAACATTCATAAAGACTTCTTCATGTTTATGACTGTGTCATGTCGGTCTTATGCACACCTCTTCAAATAAAGTGTCACCCAAATATCACTTGTGTTTTTTAGTTACCTTTTCTTTTGTCTCCCCTCTCAACCTTTTCACGTTTCTTAGTCATTGGACATAAAAAAACAATAAAATGATTGTCAGCTACAAACCAGAAGAAACTAAAAAGTTTTTTTTTTTATTTTTTTCTTCCCCAGAAACTTAAGTATAGCAGCACTGCAGAAAAAGCTCATGGAGACAAGACGGTTTTGTTCTGCTCATTTAAAAGTAAAACTAGCCTTTTAAAAAATTAAAACTCGCTTCATATTTTTGCTCATTAGTTATGTTTTTTTTGACAGAAATGTGTTAAATCAGCTCATAAACTTTCACTGAAAAATTTGCTGCAGCTTTTATAATCTGACAGAATCTGTGAAGCGTCTTAAATTTTGTGCAGATTCTACATTACTAGAAGTAAGAACCTAAAAGAGATTATTAACTGCTTCAGTTTCACAGCAGCTGTGAGCAACATGGGAGATTTGATTATTTGGATCTGACCTCATATTCACCCAGACTGAACATCAGATGCAAAACTCTTCTAAAGCCTCCAATTTAAGTTTAAAAAAAAAAACTAAAGTATATTTTCTTACAAAGTCTTTCTTAAAGCTGGTTTTTATGTGTCTCTGTGTCACAATTTGAAAATACCAGTTGTTTATGTTTTGGTGTTGTGAGACCTTGTTGGTTCAGACAGCTGCTGTTCCTCTTAGTAGTTTATTAATGAACACTGAGATCTCCCCAAAAAAGGGTAACACAATTTCATCAGATGTACTCAGAGAGAAAAGGAGGAGAAGGCAAATGATGCAAAAGGACTGGGCAGGAATGGGATGAGGGACGTGAAAAAGGAAAAGAAAAATAAAGCAGAACAAAGGAGGAGGAAAAGTTGAACTGTGGCTGAAAAGGGAAATGATATGGGAGGATAATGAGGTGAAATGATGGACAGAGGTGATGAAAACAAGAAGAAACAGAGAAGAAAGTGTGAGAAAAGTCCTTCATATCACTGGCATTTAATCACACATTTAAAAAGAAGGGGAACATTTGTTAATGTGAGGGCATAGTTTTAAAAACAGGCATAAAAATAGAGTTAAAGCCATCATTATAATCATCATCATCAAAATTAGAATAATTATGTTCTTTGTATGAATCAGTGTATAAGGAAACTTTTTCATAACTGCTGTGCCGTTAAAGCACAGCAGTCAAAGTATTTCAGGAGGTCAGTTTATTAAAAATCTTGGCCTGACCACCGGTCAACTCCTGCTGAATGTGATCCAAACCCAGAGTTTCTAGATCGAAAGCAGTACAAGAGCGATGTTTTAGCATGTTCTAAGATTTCTGCTGCAAAGCTTGACGCCACTTAAGAAAGAAAGTTCTGAAGATCTGAATAAATTCCCGCTCTGCAGTTTTTGAAGACACGTCTCGGTCTCGTCGCTGTCAGCTTTTATTTTACTTCATGTGAAAGTATTGCAAAGAGACAAACGTTGAGCTCGGCGGCTCGCCCGTAACTGTCAGCTCCTTCTTAAACTGATGAAGAGGATGAAAAGTGTGAAGATCTAAAAATGGCGCCTGGTTTTAAATCCATATGTCCGTTCATTCCTCAGTGGAGTGAGGGGGGGGGGGAAGTGTAATTACACGAATCCCAATGTGGGATTGATTCGTAACTGCAGGACATCCTTGAACAAGATACTTAAAAATTAAGAAAGGAAAAAGGCGAGCGGCGCCCTAAGTGAATTTAAAAATGCAGGAATAATTACACATATACTGCAAACTAATTAAGAAGCTGTGAACTCTGTGGCCTCCTTCCTCCCTTATACTGATTACACGACTCATATTTCAGACTCACAGGGGCGATTTTTCTGCTGCAAATGGACGAACGGAAGTAAAGCCCGACGAAAATGAAGCCGTGACATCAGACGTGGACACAAAAAAAAGAGAAAGAGAATTGAAAAGGAAGAAAGTATGTCTCTGGTTTCTATTTCAAAGTCGTCATTTTAATTGTGTTGGAGGCCAGAAAAAAGAGGAACACTGTCTGAAAGAAACATGGATATTTTTATAATTCAATGGATGTAATTTATATCTGTAGCAGGAGGAAAATGGAGATGGCAGTGGGGTCCGGTCAGAAAATGTCCAAAAATAGCATTAACAACATTGACAAGAACCCAGACGATATAAAGAGCAGATCTGGACAAACATTTACGTTTTTGCAGCTGTTTGTTGAATTGAAAACCAGACTTTTAGTTGGTTTGTGCTAAGAGAAGAAAACGTAATATTCTCAGGTTTGTTTAGTAATAAATTATTTAGCAAATATGTTCATATTTCCACTGTGTTTCTCACTGTATATAAAACTGATTACAAAATAAGACAACATTAAGATGTTATTGTCTGAAGAAAAAAAATGGACAACTGTTTTCTTTAAATCAGTTATTAGTTTTGGTCTCAGAAAAGCAAGATTAGAAAAACCTACTCTGTACTGTTTTTGGTAATTTTATGGGGTTTTTTTATCTTTATGTGTCATTTTTGGGGCAATTATCTATTTCTTCCAGAAAAATAAAAAAAAATTCATACTCTTGGAGGGATTTCTAATTATCCCTCCAGGACATTTGTTCCTAAAAATGATTTATAAACTTTTCACAATACTCAAACATGCTGGGCAGTAATAAAACTCTACAACAATAGACAAGGAATGATTCAGACTCTCCAAAGTATATCAAGTAATGCAAAACAAGTATTACTGTGATATATTTATATTTTAAATAGTTGATTTTTGCATTTCTGTGGTTACTTTTTGTATTTGTGAAAATTGAACCGTTTTGTTTTTTTATGATCAAAGTACTTTATCATTCATTTTGAGGTTGGTTTTTGATTCTTGGTCATATCTTATTTTATTAATCTTTTTTCCACCACCTTTGTGGTGGTAATGTGTCTTTTTGGCAACTATGTTTTTTTTGTTTGTTTTGTTTTCCAAAATTGAACTGTTTTTTTCCCTGGAATTGCTTTGCATGTCTCTAAAGAGACATAATGTCTGTTTGTGGTAGTTTGTATATTTGTAATGATTCATTTTATTTTTCTTAAAACTTTCACTTTTCTATGAAGCAACTTTTAACCTTGCAACAGATCCATTCCAATTATTTTACCCTTCAGAAGTCAGTCAGAGCTTAGTGAAGACTTTATGACTGATTAAAGTGGTGATATACTGACTTAAATGTATCCACATTTCTAATAATTACTTAGAAAAAAAAGACATGGAGATAATACAAAGAAAAAAAACGTTAAAAAAATTGCGTAAAATGTGAGAAGAGGGAAGTGGAATCATAGAAAAGGTTTAAAGTCATCCTGGATTCGTCCTCTTCTTCCCTCTTTGTGCCACCAAATCTTCAGAGTGGATTAACCGAATCTTGCAGCTGCTCTTCAAAGTCAGCTTTATGCCTCTGTCCTCCCTCCTTCCTCTACTCTTCATCTTTTTTGAACTTCTTTAACTTCCTAAAGCTGCAGATATTCAGAGAGGCATTATCAGTTGCTTTATAATTTAACAAAATCCTCCACAAAGACCACAGCAGTGACTTACAGGAGGCGAACATGCAGAGAGAAACACACCAAGAGGCTACCACAGCACGAATATTCAAACCTCGAATCCTGCCAGATAAAGTGAGAATTAAGAGCAGCCGTGCCGCCTTGTTCTGCATGTCATTTAGTTCTTTAAAAAGACTCGAGTTTCTCTCGTCAGTCTTCTCCAGAAGCATTCACAGGCAAACGATGATATCACTGAGGGGGAAAAAAATAAGTTTGACCTCCTTTCCTACTTCCACTGCCCTCAAATTTCACTGAATGCTCCCCTTTGGCAGACAAAGAGCAGCATTATCCAAATGGGTTTTCATCAGTACACGCTTTATGGAGAGTTTTATAAACTTTTATGAGTTCAGAGCCTAAGAGTGTTTAATCTAAACTCTAATTTACATATAAAAAACAATCATTGTTTATATTCTCTTATGTGAAGCGTTTAAATAAGGAGGCACATAAGGAATACACTTTTTAAAATGTTGTTTGACTATGCTGAACATGACATTTTGTCGATAGTGTTTCTCTTTACTCAGGTCCATTTCTGAGTGGTCAGAAAACAGAAGCCTTGTCCAAACAAGATAAGTGTTTGCTTTCTTCCAAATTACATGTTTTTGATCTCAGAAAATCAAGATTAGAAATTGGAAGTCAACAACACTCCCTGGAGCCAAAAACCAAAGGGCAAGCAAACAACTAATTGTCATCATGAACCCAGATTCATAAAGATGAATCTGAAATCATCTGAAATCATCTGAAAATTATGGTAAAAATGTTGCATGTTTTTCATTTTAAGAAGTTGTAATACTGCAATGATGTCAGTACAGGCCTCTGTAAAAATGGAGGAAATAACAAATATTAGTAAATGAATGCATTGGTCTCCTATTACTAAAGCATTATCATTTAAAAATAATCATCATGACTGAATGGTCTTGAGTCTATGTTTCTAGTTTCTGATCATTTTTATTTGTTTCAATTTCCTTTTTTCTGTTACTTTATTTCTTTCTTCTTTCACTCTTCTTTTATGTGACATACTGTATCATGTTTTGTGCGTATTCAATGTTATATATTTGAAGAATAGGGTGGCTTTGATTAATCTCATTATTCCTTCTCTGACATCATTGTTGTTGTAAAGGAAATCAAGCAGTAGCATATGTTGCCATTTTTACCACATCTTTTTGAAGGGCATGCATGCATTTTTTTCTGCAAGACAGAAAAAAAGCAACATTTCAAATGCACATGAAAAAGGCTTCAGATTCTTGAGGGGCTTTTATGGAGTCAAGAAAATCACAAAATGAATGTAGGAGATTTGTGTTTATACTTTTGAAATTAGTCAAAATTATTAATCATATATTCACACATTATAAAAATGTAATCAAATGAAAGAACAATGCCTTTCAACACTCTTTTATGTGTGACATGAAACAACCAATAACAGAAGTTAAAAGACATTGTGCAATTGGCTTTTTACAAACATTTCTTTTATGATATGGTGATATTTGAATTATTTAAACCCGAAGTCTCTGATCCAAACACTCAGCAGGCAGCTGCTGCCGTGCATGAACCACAGGGCCTCTGTTTGATCAGAGAACCAGGACAGTTTCAGGCCGTCTCCCCACATTAACACAAGTGACGGATCTGAAGACGCGCTGACAGAGCCCCGCCGCTAATCGGGCGTTAGCAAGGTAACGTTTCTGGTAGAGTCTCACCCAGCTGGAGTAAATACCTGTTCACACCTCACAGATAAGTAGGAGAGAGCTGCAGCTTTAGCGACTTTCCTCCACGACTTTCACTGTAATTAACTCCTCTCAGATGAGCCAGGAGAGACGATAGCAACGCGGCTGCCGGAGGAAGCAGAAATTTATCATTTGGCCTTAATGGTACAAGATGTTTGCGACTTTTTCTGTTTTCCTTTTAGATGTATATATTTAATTTATTTCTACCCAAATCTATGACATTTGCACAGCGGAGGACACTTTTTTATTGAGGAATCCAACAGATTATTCAACGTTTTGTGGACAGAAAGTTCAGAAATTTTACAGAGACCTAGACTTCCCTCTAACCAGCCACATGGGATAGATTCACCGAGGGAGTCCCAAGGCGTTCTCAATCCCTTCAGCATGTCCTTTCTCTGGGTCTCCTCCCGGGATGTGCATCTCACTATGGAAGTATTCAGGAGGCATTCTGAGCAGGTGCCTGAGTTTCCGGGACTGGCTCCTCTCAATGAGGGTCCTCTTCAGGATAACTAAGCTTTTCATCTTACCTCTTAAAAGGAGCCCAGACACCCTCATTTTATCTGCTTGTATCTGTGATCTTGTCCTTTCGTTCACTACCTAAAGTTCCTGACCATAGATGAGGGTAGGAATATAGATGACTGGTAAATCTAGAGCTTCACCTTTTTGGCTCAGCTCTCTCTTCACCATGACGTATCAGCATAGAGCCTGCATTACTGCAGATGTAGAACCAATACGGACCAAGCTCTGACACCGGTCATACAGGGACTGTATCCAAGGGCCTGGTACCCCATACTCCTAGAGTACTCATCACAGGATCGCCCCAAGAGAAAAGGTCGAACACCTTCTTCAAGTCAATAAAACACATGTCGACTCCCTGCACACTCCACTGCTGAGGATGTATGTAGAGCTGCTCCAGAGTTCCACAACCAGGATGGGCCGTACAAAATACTGGGAGGTTTTGTTTTGTTTTGTTTTCATGGTGACTCTCCAGCAAGCATGAGTTATGCTTGCTTAACAGCATTTGATTAAAGTTTCATGAAGATGCACTCAGCTTCTTTCTTTGACCTCAGAAAACAACAGCCTGCTAATCA
Organism: Micropoecilia bifurca; assembly: GCA_903067075.1. Lineage (NCBI taxonomy): Eukaryota > Metazoa > Chordata > Actinopteri > Cyprinodontiformes > Poeciliidae > Micropoecilia > Micropoecilia bifurca. The sequence continues at coordinate 61,300 of CAEGAF010018454.1, read as the reverse complement.
GTCTGTTTCAGATGCTGTTTCCGTCCTTTTCAGGGTCAGCCAATTTAAAATCCCCAATTAACTCAACATGCCTGACTTTGGACCATTAATTTGACTCCTTGGGGTTCCATTTTTAGATTGCTGTTGTGTTTTTTTTTAATTATTTTTATTTTTCCAGCTGTTTATGGAGAACCTTCTGATTTGATTACATTTTTTGACAACCTCAAGACAGGAGTGATTAAAGGATTACAACAACATGCAACCTTGTGTTCAAAACCAGTTAGGTGTCATTATTTTATTTATTCATCACTGATATGTACACAAACAGTCAATACATTGTTTTAAAGGAAATTGCACTAAAACCAAAACAAATTAAGAAATCTAAAATTAATTTGCAGAAAGTTATAAAGGACAGGGGCAAAAGTCTCATCACAGTTTAGACAACTACATAAAACTTGAGCTTTGGAAATGCAGTGCTGGGCAAAGGATTCTCAGAAAATCATTGGATTTTTAACACTATTTTCCGTATTTTCATGTAGCTAGGTTTTTTCAGCATACATTAGAAAGTTAAAGTGGAGGGAGTCAAAAGAAATATGACAGATGATAGAAATAAAATATCTTGTTTTTCTATTCTATGAATATTTTATGGATAATCTAAAATGTATATCCTGAAACCCGATTTGGGAAAGAAAAATTATGGATCCATCCATCCATCCATCCATCCATCCATGGATGGATGGATGGATGGATGGATCCATAATTTTGGATCCATGGATGGATCCATCCATGGATCCATCCATCCATCCATGGATCCATCCATCCATCCATGGATGGATGGATGGATGGATGGATGGTTGGATTAGGAACTTAGAGTTTGACTCACAGTATGTCAAACTTTTGAGTAATATGGATAAATATATATTGTAAGGAATAGATGGACTAATTTTTGTACATTTAATTGAATACTACTCTTAAAAATATCAATAAATTGTATAGGACAAATGTGTACTGCACAAGACAAGGGAAAATAAATTGCCAGCCAATTAATCTGTGCAACACTGTGACAATACATAGTGGCAGACACAGGGTTTTTGTTCATTTAAAAACAGCAGTGATAAGATGTATAAAATAAAAATAGAAATCTGATAATTTTTCTCAAATAGCTGCTACCTTACAAGACTAACAATTTTGAACTTCACTGCAAAGTTCCCTATTTGCACTGAAGGAAACTGATGTAGTCATGAGAAGCAGAAACAAAGACATCGTCTTTCGGAAATGTTACATTGACAGCTCACATGCAAAGGGTAGCTAAGGTAACACGTATTTTCCGATGAAAACGTGTAAATGCATGGCAAACAAGTTGAAGAACAACTTGTTTTAATTTAGTAATTTGATTTGATGTTCATGTTTCATTTTGCTAAATGATAACTCGGTTAAACCGTTAGCTTTACAAAGGTAGATATTTGTTCTTCTCTGTATAAAGTTTTTTTTTCTATTTTACTTTTTCCACCGCAGTTTTTTTTTTTTTCTTTTTTTTTCAAGAAAGCCCATGTGGGAACAAAAAGCAGCACGGGAATTTGAATCCAAAAGAGGAAAAAGAAAACAGAAAATTGTTGTCTGAGCAGCAACAACAGATGATGTAGGACATAAGCCTCCTCCCCAATGGCAACAAATACTGAATGCATCAGGCGCTGCAAGGCTTCTCTTTCAGAAACTGCTCCACCAGCTGAACTTTCCATGATATCCTGGTGGCTGGAGGAGAAGAAGAAGGTTTGTGGGGTGGAGGCCTGAGAGACCAGTTAGAGCAGCAAACCTGAACAGTTCCCCCTCCTCGTTTCTATTAAAACTTTTCCTCTTGCAGGCTTCCCCGCAGGACTCCATGTTGTTTTTTTAATCTTATTCTCAGCATCAACAAGCACTGCTGTGGCTGGCCAGCTGCCTAATGGACGCCATGAAAGCATACCAAAGAAGACAGAAAACAAAGCAGCAGGCCAAATGAGAAGCTCCTCAGGGTCCCAGCTATTCCCAAGAGCAGATACTCAGAATCAGAGGATTGCTTTTAAAAGTAAGGAGTTGTAACCCAGCTTTTTTTTAAATTATATTATTTCATTTTTCCTATCTTTTATTAATGCAGAGAAGTATAAAGATTGTTTAATTTCAAGCCCATACATCAAATATTAAAATATATGACCATTTAGAGCCCATTTGTTTGTGGCAGACATGAGATCAATGAAAGTACAGAGGAAGTATTTGATTAACCAATCCTTTCATCCCCTAGCAGATGTTCATTTCCTGCATCAAAAACTTTTGTCTCTGACATGATGTTAATTCACATAATGAATCTCTCTGAGCCTGTTTTACTGTCAGCCCATCTCCCTGTTCAGTGCAACTCAAATCTCGGACACTGAACATAAACCTAAACGTTTGTGTCTCCGTCTGCTGTGCTCTCAAAAAGTCTACATGCATCCTCCCTCCGATCACACGGTTTGCTAAGCAGCGATCCGGTCCAATTGATGGCCGGATGCTATCGTCAGAGGGGAGGCATCTGCGAGAAGGAAAATAAGTTTTACGGCTTCATTTGTTGATGGGGACAAATCGGCTGAATCCCCCCGCAGAGATTAATAGCACAGCAAATCATGGCTCACGTTGCAGAGGCGACAAGCGTTCCGCGGATGCCATTCCCGACGGCTGAGGCTCATTTAAAAGCCGTATAATCTCGGAGGTGACGGAGCAGCAGGGGAAGAGCACATGGTTGGACCAGGACGCATGACAGCTGCATTAAGAGCTGCCACGGTAGCTTCACGCCCACAGGGCTCCCTGCCTCCACCACGGCCCTCTCCCCATCAGCACACTTCAGTGACAGAGAGGATCCTTTCTTTAAAGCTGCTGATCTCAGTGGAGATAGAAGAGGGACTCTAATTTAATCCGCCTATGCTGAATTAAACCAGCCGTTAAGGCATTCACACTTTTCCTACAATGGCATTACATGAGAGCTTGTAATGCCAACACTTTGTCTTCAAGCAGTCAAACAGCAAAGGGCCTCACATCGGATATAGTGAATTTTGTTTGAATGTGTTTCACACAGTTAGCGTGTTTGCTTACTGTTTTGTGTCTGTCCACACAAAGGGCTTTAAACCTCTGGCAACAAAAAACCAAAATGCTATGGACCTTACCAAACTCCGCCCAGAAACGTCACTTGAAAGTCTAACGTTGCTGCATGTCTCACAAACAAAGCCTCATGTGCTTAGTTCTATGTGTAATTTCAATTTGACTGATTCTGCAGAGTATTTCTGAGTCGATCAGGGTAGCATTTCTGCCGGATTTTCAAAAATATCATCCACAACAATGGACAAGGGAACCAACAAGTTCATGTCATCTTTTTTGGACGACATCAAGGTGTTTGAGCCACGCAAAGCCTCCAAGATTGTGCTCACAACAAAATGGTACCGGTCGATGAGGAACACACCAGATCCTGACCCTCAGCATAAATATAGCTGTGGACAAGATCACTGATGCCTATTGTTCTTGAAGGCTGGGTAAGTCGGACATTTATGGTTTTGAGGGTGATTTCTGTTGGCAAATGTTCGAATGTGCCTAGGCTTGATACACGGTACTTGGTGGCTAACATGATTAGCATGGCTAACACAATTACAGTTTAGTAAAAAGCCTTTCCAGGTAAAATAAAATCTTTAATGTATGTCAGATACGGTACGCATTGCATATTGATCTGTTCAGCTAACATAAAACTGTGACAGACAGGCTTCAAGGTGTAGAAGTTGTATCGGTACAGCCATTACACTGTACTTGGCAAAAAGGTTTTCATAACGGATGTGTTTATTATTTACTTTCTTTTTTCATTCACTAAACACAAAGAAAGCAAAGCAATAATACTTACGCCACCAGACACTCCTTTGTTCTTATTGATCCTAGATGGTTGAGCTGCAAATGCTGTCGTGCACAAGTTTTGATCCAAGCAAGACATTCTGTTTCAGATTTTGGAAATCTGTGAATTTTAGTTCCACAAATATGATCAGGATACCTGATATCGCCTGTGCAGATACCCCACTGACGGAGAACCGTTGTTTTTGAGTCCTGACACAAAAACCTTCTGCCAGTCTGCTAGACCACAATGTACATTAGCATGTGTTTACTACTGTAGCTTGTGTTTGTGAGATGGTCAACCACATTGTAGCTGCGCTGTGATGTAAAATTGGCATTAGCCAATGAAACGCTGCCCCTGTGGTAAAGTCCATGGTGGAAAGATTTAAATATAGGAAATGTTTTAGTAATTCAATTTTGTCCAATATTTGCATTTTGGTCAGTAGTTTCATATTTTTAGACACAGTAACTGTTATAAAATGTCAAAAGGAACCACTCGCATTGGGAGTTTGGATAAAATTGAAGAAAATGTGTTCCCTGTAATCATCCTACAACATTTTTTTCTGACATTTTTAAACATAATCTAATCAATTTAGCTAATAATGGTAAACAAAAGAATTTATGTTATGAACCTTGATAATTCGACTGGAAAAGTAGCCATTCAGATAAACTATAACTGAATAAAGTGCGGTTATAGTTGTATGTTACAACGAACTTGCTGTTTTTCTGATAATCCTGATGAAGTTAAAGAATTTCAGGAAAACACTAAACATGATGATGAGGACCAACATCAGACTGAGTAATATTTTTAACTTCTGTGACTAACAGACAAAACAGTCACATCAACATAGACAGTTGTCTATCAAATTTCTTGTTTCTTAAACTCAGAAAAAAGTTTGTTACCTGCAGCAGAAAATGCTGGATGCATCAAATATGGCTTAAAAGAAACTTGGCTTCGCAGTTCAAAGCCTTAAAATTGGACCATTGTTTCTTTAAGAAGATCCTGCTTTCTCCAACACTCCACCTTCTGCAAATCACCACAACAACATTCCTTCATTAAGCCTTTACCAATGTTCAGAAGTAGTTCATTTAATGAGCTCAACAGATGCACAGTTCCACGAGGCATTTGGCAATTGTTGCTGCCGGATTTGGGTGGGCAAGTAGTCAAAGGTGTTGGAAAGGGGTGGAAGCTCGACTTGGAGACTGGAATTCTAAGGAGGAGCTGCAAAGCTGTAAAGCCAACAAAGTCAACACTTTGTTGGAGCAAGCACTGAATGGCTGCCACGGGAGATTGAAGAATTTCTTAAAGAATGAGAGAATCAAAGCAACACTGAGGTATGTTTTTGATGAGGAAATAAAAACCTGATATATAATTTTTACATAAAACTGCCCCTCAATTGGCAAGTATATATTGGTACATAGGGACAGTCCATACTTACAAGGAGTCAGTGCTGGGGTGTGACCAAGTCAAGGTTTTTTGTGTCTTGTCAAATTCAGCCCAATTTCAGAAACCTAAATTTTCCTTCAAGTTTTTTTCCCCCTCTCTGTTTCTCTTTCTCTCAGATTTCTGAGAAATGCAAACAGGCAGCAACAGATACAGTTTTATGATGCTAATCAGACTAAATGTGGTAACTTAGATCCAGTTAGAGAGAAATGATTGCTTTTCAGGAAGAAACTAAACATTGGTGTTAATGTAGACTAATTCCACAAAGAGCAGCAGAATGAGCACATTTAATTTGCTGCCAAATGAAACAAGTCTTAAACAAGAGGGTGTTTATTCTGCAGGCGGAAACCCCTGCAGTGTTCAAAGAAACAACAAGCTGTCTGAAAGCCCAACAGCAGTATGGCTCAAAGCTGCTGAGCAAAATTCACTCGCTTCTCTGAAATCCATGTTTGCTCTGACCTAAGCCACCAACAGTCAGCTGATTCTGCAAATTTGGAGAGAAAAAGCTGGGGGCCCAATCAGTGGTTCTGTGTTCCGAGTCACAGGAAGTTTTCCAACCCATCAACTTCTCGCAGGCAATCGGAGAGGACGAGAAAGACAAAGGTACCTCAGATGGCTAATTACTGAGGTCCAATTAGAGTGGAGTCAGATCCTTTATTGAGTCACAGGAGGAAACCCATAAAAACACCATGAGACTGCACTGAGACAACAGTTCAAACAACTCAGCACAAACCTGCTCAAGCCTTCAGCTTTATTAAAAAATCTGACCACCAGATGAATTTTATCTCGCAGTCTAAGAGAGATAATTTTTTCCTTTTTCAATATGCTTTTTTGTGAGTCTCTGTGAATTTAAAAAAGGACAGTATAAATTCCAATTTTAAGTAGTAAAACTTTATCATCTCCCACAGGAACAAGAGAACCTTGACATTTCCGTGTGCAACGTTGGTTTACAATCATTGGCTTCAATTGCAGCTGGACTGAGAAAAGCTCTTTCAGCTTCACGTCATTTGCTTCGGTTGTCATACCTGGTGTGAATTTTTTCTGTTTGCTCTCTTAAGAAAGATAAACTTTCTTAAGAGAGCACATTTAAAACAGATTTGACTAAATCTGTTTTAAATGTGCTATCTATCTCAATATCTTCTCTAAAAGAGTAGTTTTTACTTTGGTTATGTTGATACAAATTATTTACAAAAGTCAAATTTGTCAAAATTTTTGGAAAATATTATCTTGGTTTAAATTATGATTCTACTGTTCAGTCTGTGTGACCGCAAAAGTTTTGATTGGCTAAAAGAGCTGCTATATTTACACCTGACTTTTGATCGGGTGTCGACTTTGTAAAGTTGAGACTTTCCCCTTGGGGATTAATTAAGTAATTCTGATTCTGACATCTGCTTTTAGGTTCTTTTCAGCATAACAGTATCTATTTGGTTTAAATGTAGTTACTGTCATTTCTCTTTCATTGGCTTCACTGTCTTTCCTTTCACAAAATAATCTGTTCAGCAGATTTTACCATTTAAGTTTTACTTGACCATTTTTGGAAGTTGACATAAAGAGCTGATAACTCTTAAGACGTTTTAGACCATCCAGCCTGTTCACCTTCGTCTCATTCATCTTCACCTGTTACTCCTGAAATTCTTTCACCATCTCTCAGATTTCTTTTTATTCACCTCAGCTGGTGATCTGACGTTATGAATAAATTTACTTTCACAACTATTTGCAGCTCATTTTCACAATTAGATCAGTGCTGCTCTTTAACAGTAAAATGCCATGAAGTTCTTTGTGTGTTACAAATAGACATTTTGGATGTGCACATACTATTTTTGTATGCCACAGCTATAGTATATTTTTGAATGATTCTAATTTTAGAAAAATAAGTTAAGGTTTGAGTGTAACTGAAAAGTATGCATATGAAACTAAAAATAATTTGATGCTATTCCAATAGGAGCTCAGAATGTCATGTTCAAATCCTCCTAACTGTTAACTTGCAAATTTTATCTTCAGAGATAAAGTTTTGGCATCACTTAATAAAATGTACTCAAACAGGGGAAGCTTGAAAACATGAAATTATTATTTTAAAGTTAAAGATTGAGGGTTACCTTTGTGATTTTGCATTTCAATAAATAATTTCTGTTTTCTTTGATGACAGATTGATGCCTGACTGACCCAGGTGTGTGGTTGCACATTGAGGATTGTCCACTATTTGAGGATTCCCATCTGCTCTACAGATGCAGTGTCTTCTAAGTGCTCCTCCAATCAGTGAAGAATCTCGTCAATATAAACTCAAATAACCCCCGTCAGTACATTTTGTCTCGATTGCTGTTGAATGATAAATTGACTTAACTTGTCATTGGTTGCTTTCTGGATTTTGTGTCTCGTAGTAAGGCTGATTTAGCATATTCCATAGATGCAATGCGCATCTATGCGTCACTTTTACAGTGAATCCTGTGGTGATGATGCATTTTACAGGGTACTTTTTTACTACACCTGACAAGCTTTCATGCCGTGTCACTGAGACATGCAAGACCAGAGCATCACAGGGAGAGAATATAGTTTGGTTTTAACTTGGTTCTTGGGATGTAATCAAAAAGCAGAGTTAGTGAGCAGGTGTGAAGTACAACCCAAAGTGCCATAAAAAACAATGAAACTCCTGGTTTCATAATACTAATTTTAATGACATAAGCGTACATCAATGCCCAAATGGTTGACCTGTGACAGGTTAAGATGCCTTAAGAGAGACAATGAAATGAAACGCTGTAGAAAATCTGCATTTAGCTCTGCCACACATTTATTTTTCTATTGACTGCATTTTATTAATATTATTGGTTGAAGTTTTACTTGTCTTTGGGATTTTGCAATTTTTGTAAGTTAAACTGAGTTGAAGGTATTGACATTTATAACAGGCTGGGATAGGGGTAAATGTGTATGATAAAGAATGGATGGACATCTATAACTCCCTACTACTAAGGATGAGGTTACATGTTTCTGGTGATCTTAAAAGTTTAAAATTTGCTTTCAGTGTCTGTGAACACAACAGGAAGACAAAACTGAATTCACATTACTGTTCCACATATTAGTCAAAATTGACTTGAACAGATGAAACCTTTTTTAAAAACACAATTTCAGCTGCAGTGTGGACAATAAGAGGAAACCCTGCAGCCGTCAGAAGCCTCCCCGCAATGAAATGGCATCACATCTGTGATTAAATAGCCACTTTGTCACACTAGGGGGACATCATGCATCAACACAGGTAAGCGTGGAGGCCTGTCGGGGAGTTCATCATCATGACTGCTTCAGAAATTGAAATGGATAATTTATTGGGCTTCGGTCACGTCAGGAACACACAAACACTCGGCAGCATATTTCCCCGTCTGACTCTGGCACTGTTATTATTTTCATTTTGTGACAGATCGCCAAAGCTGCAAATCTTCAGCTGCAGCCCCTTAGTAATCCTGCGCTGCCGCCGGTCTGATAGTTATTATTTCCCAGCAACAGGGCGGGTAATATATGGTAGGAGGTGAGGTAGACTAGAGGCAGCTTTCAGACCGGACGCAGGTCAGAGCTGAGGTTTAAAGTCATTCACTCTAAATTCAGCAAAGAGATTCAGGCAGCAGCCGAGGAAACAAAAGTTGTCACAGCCGAGACTAAAGAGGCCAATTGAAGGTCCAGACAGAGGAAAGAGCTGCCAGAGAGAAGGAGGGAGGTGAGGTGAAGTTTTGAAAGGAATGGATAAATGCTGTGTGTGGAAAAACTAAATGCACTCATGGTGTTTCAAAAAGTTTAAAGGAGAAAGTAGCAGCCATGTGTTGATGACATAAATTAGTAAACTGATCATCCTCATGATTACCAACTCTGTAAAACACATGTTTTGATTGTTTCAAAGAGATACTGCATGTGTTGACACACTGCCATGGCTTGAAAGACAAAATTATTGACTTCAGAGAAAAAAAAAACTGTGACTGCCTGTCAATTTCATGAGTCATGAGTTTCATCTCCAACTTTATAGTTTTTGGCTTGTATGTTAAATATTAGGGTTCATGACAAGACAATTAGAAAAACTGAGTAACTATGACTTGTTTGAAAAGGTTGATTGAAAAGCCTTTTGTCTTAAAGGAATATCACAGCATAGATGGACTTTGCAAATATGCTTAATATCCCATTGAATCACAAGACTTCTGGAACAATCTGTGTTTTTGTAAGCTTGAAGTCAGATATAAACAGTTTTAGATTCTACTGAAAACCTGACTTTTTTCATATCCTGATACATAAATACAAGGCTTGCAATGAAACTTTTGAAGATAAATATTAAAAAAAAAATGAATTGGTAGTCTTGAGTTCAAAAGAATCTATTTTTATATGCAGTAAAATAAAAGGTGCATTATTTTATTTACTCTTTGAAATAAAAATATGAAAAAGTAATTTTCTGAGATAAACAAAACTTGCCCTGAAATGAACCTAATTTAACTCAAAGTTTGTTTTGTGCAAACATTCAAATATTTCCCTGTGGTAGTCATTCCTTCTCTCTACTGATCAAATTTCTATTCATATTTGCCTTTTGTTTTGCAAGTACAACAAACTGACCTCCCTTCAGGTTGACCAAACTCTTCTTGGTCCTCATATTGTCCTCCTCCCGTCTGAAACTTTTCTCCTGATCTATTATTCTTTTTTTTCCATTTCTGCTGCTATTTTTTGTGCATCTCCTTTCCCGAGGAACACTCAGAGCTCCCTGCACAGCAGCTCTTTCATCTTACGGTTGTCGAACATGGTTTTGCCTGAGGCGGCAGCTTCCCACTCCGCTGACTTGTGTTGAAAGACGAGTCAAAGCGCTGTATAGGTTTTTGACATGCCGTTTGAGCCGAGCCTGAAGCGGACAGAGGCTGTTCTTCACCTTCAGCAGGTTCTCATGTTTGTTTTATGACTGACCTCGGTATTGAACGCTGCAGCGTTGGTGTCCAGCTGTCAGGTGAACATTATGAATGTTTCAGGCACATGTTAATCGATTGATCACAACTCATGTCCTGACATCAGCAGAAAGCAGCTCCAGCATCTTGGTCAGGCTGTGTGTGTTGGTCCACAGCCTGAGAGGAGAGCAGAACCTGTCTGGCTTTTTACTCTGTACACAACATGAAGGTTGTTTCTGTTTCTCTTGGGCATACTGATTTTAAATCCTAATCCTACCTACTCCCCTCGACCAGAGTTTGCCCAAGAAATAGGCACACATCCACTGCGTGTTTTTAAAAACGATTATAACATTTGTTTATTCAGTACGTCTCTGTACTTTAAAAAAACTTTCATAGAACTGGACTGCTTTTTATAATGCATAATGTCCAATTGGCTTCTTTTTCTAGTAAGGAAAATATTGTTGCAATATAAAGTGTTGAGAGCAATAGATTTATCTACCTATGTTTCCATTCTCTATATCTGTCCTAAAGAAAATCAGAGGAGCCAGTCCCTATGTCCGATGGGAAAAAGTTGGTATGGACTCTTAAAAGGTTGTCAGCCCATCGCAACACTGACCAAAACTATTTACATACCTACTGCAAGAACTTGTAGGGTTGTCACCTTTCAGAAAAAGAAGGGGCTCCATGACGACATCTTGCAGCGATGACCTCCTAGGTGACTTGGTTTTCTGAAATCCTAAACTTGATAGGTATGAATATGTCGTCAGCAAGCATAACAAATTAGTGGTCATGACTTCTTTAAGAGATCACATAAAAAATCTGATTGACTGAGGGAAAACAATGAAGATCTATTGAATGAGCACATTTCCTAAAATGCTACTGTGTTTCACTGTTTGACATCAGTGTTACCTCATAGATTAAAGAGGTTAGCATCAGATTATTCAGTGTTAAGCATAATCTTGATTTTACTCGTTAATGAAGAGTGTCAGAGTTGAAAGTGCCACCAGATAATCCGTGGAACTTGAACAATCCTTTAAGTGGAAAACTTGAGATGAAAAGGTAAAAGCAACTGTGTGATAATTATATTAAATAAGTGTTTCCTGCTCCCTCTTTTCAACTCTCAGAGGCACTTCTGTTTGAGTAAAGTCTACTGGTTAGTGTTAAATTTTTCAGCCTGTATCCTCCTGTTATCCAGCTCTCTCCGTGACATTTTCTTCACCTTGAAAATGTCACGCGGATCGCTGCCGGCTGGCCCTTTAAGTGTGTTTCTTTTCTTTCCGTGCAGCCTCTCTCACACAGCGATCATCATGCTGTCTGCCAGCGGCTCTGCAGCACTTTGGTCCTCCATCAGCGCTGATATGCTTCTATTTGAAACCTTTGTGTCGGTCTGAAGGCTCCTGAAACCATCTGAACTCAATCGGAGCTGCTATTTCAGAGAGAGACTCAGCACCTGTCCAGCTGAGAGAACCCATCAGAAGCAAGAGAGCGATTGGAGTCCTGAAAAGAAAAGAAATATTCATCTATTTTTTTTTTTGTATTTTTTTGCAAATGTGATGGAAAAGCCACTGATAAATTAAATAGAGGATCATATTAGGGAATCACCTACTAAAAGGCATTCTTTTAATACTGTACAGTTGAGGACATTTGAAACAATAACCTTAATGAATCCAAAACTAATTGTTAATAGATCCATTAATTGATTTTGTTTCAATTCTATTTAATGAACACCAACAATAAAAAATATATATATATCAAAATGGGCCTATTATACCACCTGCTTTGTATGTAGACTCAGGATGAACTTGGTCGTTTGTTGTTAAAGTATTAATATTTTTAGGAAACCAACCAAACTAGAAGTTTCAAAGTTCATAAACCTTTTCAAAATGGGGTCACATAAGGTATCTGACACCATATGTGTTTATTTGTCATCATTCTCTGGACATCGTCCCTTGAGAGGAAACATCAAATCTCCAGTTCTCTTTAGGCATTTCTTTCTCAATTCTTCATTGATCCTCACTGAGATCTTGGTTTTGCACAGCAGAAACTGATGCTTCTAAACATTAAAAACTCACATTTTAGTTAATCTGTGCCCTTCTGTTTTACCGAATCTTGGCTCATTGGGCACACACCAGACTCATTTGGCACACACCAGACTGTGCTCTACAGATACCAGGAGTCCTGCTACTTCGAGGAAGAAGCTTACAACAGTGTGAAGGCCTTAAACCGACTAGAATCAAACTGACCAAGCAGGTCGGGGCATCTAAGAGAAACTACAGTGAGAAGTTGAACACTTCTCTGATATTATTGCTTTTAATAATAAGAATAACAACAATAACATGAAAGCTTATAAGATTAAAATAAAACTGTGAAGTTATTAGAAGTAGAAATAACAAATTTGTCTCTTTCTCAAGATGTGATTTATTTTTGTCACTCCACAGTGGTAAAACAGTGAAAACAGTTGCAATCTTCACAGAACATTTACTACGGCAAAACAGGAATAGTTCAAATCACTGAGATACATTTATTTGTTTGACAGAAAAGTAGAAATGTAAAATACCTATTTTGCACTCAGAATCTCTCTTTTCTTCATCGATCTGACCCTATGCGGAGCTCAACGGATTATGGGAAATGACGTGAGCTTCCTGTGTCCTGCACATCTATCTCCCTGATACGATCTGATGTCGGTCTGCAAGTAAAATCCAGCACAGATAACCAAAGTATGAAGAGCTCTTCTTTCTCATTTCATCGTTGGCTGTGTTTGATCTTATCAATGTTAGACTGCATGCTAAACTGGAGCATTTCCATGCAGCCTGTGCTGTGGTTTACCAATATATTCAGGCCAGTAAGCGGCATGGCTGGGCCAAATCACATTGGGTTAGAGATCCTGCAGGAGGGTGACGGGGCGAAAGCCAATGAGCCGCTCCAATCAAACCAAAAAATATCAGCAGCGTAACTGCAGTGAGACACGCTCTGCTTCCAGATCATCCATCACAGACTTTATTCTTCACCAGACACATCTTACAAGACTGTTTAAAAAATGATTTTACAATTGTACTTTTTAAAGCTGCATTTTGTAACTTCTACAAAAATATTTTTCACATGTTTTTTAGAAAAGTCAAAATGTGACAAATTTTTTTGATCTCTTCTTCCCAGTCCTCCTATTACTATGTGCAGAAATGCACCACTGCCAAAGAGAAACAACTAATCAGAGGCAAGATGAAGGTCAGGCTCATGTAGGCGCTGCTCAATGTGCTAATGGCAGAGATAACTGTTACAGAATAATTGTTTATCAGTCGTCATTACTAGTTGCAAGTTTGCAACTCAAAGTCCTGTGTTTAAAACAATTTTCATAAAAATGCCAATGTTGTATTTATTTTTTTCTTTATTATTTTTCTGCTTTCTTTAAGCAATATTGGTGTAAGTGCATATAGAACGATGAAAAAAAATATTTAAAAATATTAATTTTGAAACCAAATAGGCAAACCTGTAATGCTTTACGGGACATGTTTGCAGGAAGATTGAGACACTGCTTGGTATCCTTAGTTTGTATTTAAAATATCAGCAGAAAGAATCAAACATTTCAAAGTGGAAAACTATCCCAACTTTTTACTAATGTATTGTCGCCTGAAGTGGTGGACTGAATGACTATTAACAAATGAACATAGGCAAATAGTTAATATTTTAAAGTGGTTATTTGATGGTTTCATGGAGTTCTCTAAGCATGGCTAACATTTTCTGCACATCGGATATTTCAGGGGTTTTCTTACTCCGCACAGTATTTGCATGTGAGCGCTGCAGCTGGAGAAACACAGTCGACTGTTTCTCAGAAGAACACATGATGTAACCGTGTGAAAGTGTTGTTCTGAGCTGTGAGGCAAATCTGTGATTTGCATGTGAGATAATCTGCAAGTTGCTTTTCTTTTCTGTTTCGGGGAGATCAAAGGACACATCAGTGTTGTGTCCGTATCAGCTGATCGGAGTCGACCTCGGGGCTTCGCGACCTGTTTCATGTTCAAAAGTTCATCAAAGCAGTGGGTAAATCACAGCAGAGCTAATTACGCCGCCCCAAATAGACACATTAATGGAGCTAAACCTATTGAATTCTTCCTCCGGCTTCATGTTTGACAAAAGTACGAAGGCTGCAGAGCTTCCTGGATCTCATTCATGGATGTTGTCTTTGTTTGTGTTGCCTCTGGCTTCACAAACGATTCTCAATAAAAATAATTTCAAGGCCCATCTCCAGACTTACTTCAAAGTGAGTACAAAACAGTCTATATTATTCCAACTGATATTGGTACAGTTTCCTTTGTCCTATTGGATAAGTAGAAGTTATCTTTCCAACTGAATAGGACTAAGGTAGGAAGATGAGACTCATTGTTTGCATTGTAGATATGGACTATACATAAATAAATTATGAACAAAATTCAGTTAGGCTAAAGCAACATACAATTGAGGTAGGACTTCACAGTGGTTCAGTTGGTAGAGCTGTTGCCTTGCAGCAAGAAGGTTGTGGGTTTGATTCCCGGCCCCAGTCTTTCTGCATGGAGTTTGCATGTTCTCCCTGTGCATGCGTGGGTTTTCTCCAGGTACTCTGTTTTCCTCCCACAGTCCAAAAACATGACTGTCAGGGTAATCTGTCTAAATTGTCCCTAGGTGTGTGTGTGTGTCCATGGTTGTTTGTCCTGTGTGTCTCTGTGTTGCCCTGCGACAGACTGGCGACCTGTCCATGGTGACCCCACCTCTCGCCTGGAACGTTAGCTTTAGATTGGCACCAGCAACCCTCCCGACCCCCGCTAAGGGTCCAGGGTGTAAAGAAAATGGATGGATGGACAATACTGAGGTAGAACACTTTCTTTTACCATGTGTCTTTATGCTTAAGCACCTCTCTGCCTTTATAACACATTTTTTTAATTCCAGATGGGAACAGAGATAAGAAAGAAAACAACTAATTGATGTTTTCTTTCTAAAAGATTAGGAACAAATAGTATTTTCATTTCAGAATTATTGTTTTTTTCTTTACAAAACCAATTTTTCTTCTAAAATCAGCAACTACTTTTTTATTTTATTTTTGTATTTACGCTGTGAATCAAAAATCTTTGATTTGGAGAAATTCTTGCATGTTTATCCAAAGTTCTGTCACAATCTGCCATTGTATTTACAACCTTTTTGAGCTTCTGGTTTGGTTTAGGCAAAACCATTTTCATGTTTTTTTTTTATTTGTTCAATAACTAATGATGCTTTAAACATTTTCAGTTCACTATACTGTTGCATCCAACCTTTACAGCAATGGCCCAGTGCAAGAGGTGTGACGTTCACAGACAAAACTTGTATGTCTTTGTTAACAGAGGAGGATTATAATAATGTAAATGATTGACATGAAATTACAGGATATCCAACTTCAGTGTAAGTCTGGAGAAATTTGAATTTTATTTTATTGCATCCTGCACGACTTTCTCTAAACTCGACCCAGGTTTCGAGTTAAAATGTGTTCTTCCTTCATATTTCTCTGCAGAAAATAATATAAAATAATAATAAAAAACATTATTACTCTGCATTTACCTTTCCTTTTGGATGATTCGAACCTGAAAAGAAGTAGCTGTCCTTGATAATGTCCCCTCTCTATTTCTCTGTGACCGGCAGCCAGACCCAGATTTAGATTTAAAGCTGTCACTCGGTGGCAGAGGCAACAGACCTTGACTGTGTTGTGATCACTGAGCTTATCCTGGTGTCTGACCTCAGAATGAATGAAGTTAAAAATGTTCACCAGAGTGACAGCAGGAAACTGCCCTAACCTGTAGAATAGCTTGCTGCAATTCAATTCAGACCTTCAGTCATGGTTCATGTCTGGTTCTGAGGAAACCATAACATAATTTTATCTTTTTTCAACATGTTCTCACCACTTTTCTTTTATCTTTTTCTTTTTTTTTCCCAAATGGGAGGCTTTAAAATTGATCTGAACTTTTCTTAAAGGTGGCGGTAGCAATTCTTTCCACTGCTGTACTTCTTTTGTACCTGTAGAACATAAAATGACTTTATGACACCAGTGACATTTCCACAATTTCGCAGCATTTTACTGGATACAAGAGGGGGAATTACAGCATAAGAATGTGAAAAATTAATTGGGTACCGTTTGCTCTAGCACATAGAATTGTATTCTTTCTGAATATGCTGCTCTTTTTTCCCCCTCTTTCTCATTTGGAAATAGGCAGGGTGGAAGTAAGAAAATATTATTGCTGGATCTAACAAAACTCCATGCCAGCAATACATATTACATTTTTAAGCCTAATAAATACACATGTAGCATGAAAAAAGAAAAGAGTTCACAGGTTTTATAAAGAATATCTGGCGTATATAAAGACCTGAAAAATTGTGGCATATTTTGATTATGTTTTAGAGCAACAACTTGTATTTTCCCAGCACTGTATGGCTTAAATCACAGTCTATGTAGGTATGTCAGTTTAACTCTCTCTTGTCTTGAAATCTGAGTTCATTCAAAATACATCTGGGGCTGGATTTCCAAATTCCTTAAAGCCCTGTGATATATTTCATTTCAATACATCACTCAACAGTTCAGGTTTTTTTCCTGTACTGCAAAATGCATTTTCAAGTCGGCAAAAACCAAAAAAAGGTATGTATTTTTTAAAACCTTCCTTTAGCTTCCCCTTATTCAATGTTTTTTTTTTCTGCCAACAGCATTGTATTGAGTGTTTTGCATCTCCTGTATGGGAAAGTATCCCCCACTTTTTTAAGCATATATATTTTTTATACAGATTTTTCCCCTTCACACCTTATTTTAGGCTAATAATTTAGTATTCACGAAGAATACATTGTGATTCCCAGCATGCATTTTGTCTGTGGTTGGAAGAGCACTAAACTGGCAATTGGTGCATCTTTTATTTGAAGGACCACTAACCACTAAAATAGATCTTAAAACCAGAGCTTTTCTGACAGCCCATAATTCCAAAAATGTGAACCCGACTTAATGAGCTTTTATCATTGAGGTGGAAATGGATCCATGATGTGGGGACAAAGTCACTGTAATATGACTTTGAACTTGGTGGCCAGATTTTAATTTACAATTCTACCTCTGTCTCGTCTTTGTAATAATATAGTCAATGTCAGAGGTATTAATTAGGTTAGATTAAAATGGCTTTAAATCCTTCTAGGAATCTGTCAAAAAAAATTGCAAATTCATAATGGTGTTTATTAAAATCAGTTAAACATCCCAAAGGTGGCATTTATTTCCCCTTGAAAAGGAAAAACCCCTCTGGCTGTTCGCTTTCTGAATTGGAAGTTGGACACCAAACATGGACGTCACACTTCCAATCTCATCATGGCAGCAGAGAGGGTCATGTTTTTTATTTATGCAACTAGCTGTATCCTGATGCACACACATGGAGGACACCAAAGAACCTGGACATGCATGGTTTAATCTTACCCTGTAAAAAGCAGAGGCTAAAGTGATGCCACGGTGCTTAATTCTGTCTCTAATCAAACAGCTGATGCTTCGCAGGGAAAAAAATGTGATTCATGTCTTTAATGCAATTATTTTGCCTCTTTGAGACCCATCACTGCTTCTGTGAGGGTTTCCCAAGCAGAGCTGGAAGGTTTTTGTTGTTTAGCCACTAAGGCCAATGATTCACCACACCGTGATCACACACTTTCCCCATTAATTAAAGTTTCATATGAAGAGTCATTTGGGAATCATTGTTTCCCAGCCAAACTCCCATCCAGATGGCTCCGGATAGGAAGCCTCAGAGGATGCCTCTTTTGTTAGTCTCTGTCACTGAGACAAATTTATAAATTTCTGTGGGGTTAGACTAACTTTCTTTTAATTGCTGGATATTAAACAAAGAAACTTCTCATCACGTCTGAAAGTTTGGAGAGCATGTTGATGGCTGTTAACATGGAGGAAGTATGTCACTCCTCACAAATTCAGATCACGGAAATCCCACAAGGCTCCCTCAGATCATTCTGATTCCAGATGTTTTGATTTCCATGCTTTCTAGACCATTTAAAGTAGACTTTAGTTTAATAAAAATCAATAAAATGTCCTATTTACATAAATCCACCTTTTTGTGAACCATTGTGACATTTCAACAAGACAATTCAAAGTTCTTTGAATTGATTCCTGACTTTTAAAGGTCTCAAAGTCAGGAATCCAACCCAGGGGTGGGGGACCATGCACTCCTTCTGCCCCAAAAAAACCTTTGGATCCTGCAAAAAGAGCCTGAGTGTCAATGAGAAAAGAGATGTTGCAGGTTTCCATTATCATCTTCTCTTGCAACAGAATCTTGGAAAAGGTTAGACTTGAATGTGTTGATAATGTTCGTTAGACATATTGATCAATTACTGTCCACACAGCATCCATACGCTGCTGGATTCTAGTGGTAAATCTGAATCAAACACCAGGCCTCTTCTGCTCACTCAGTGCATAAAGGTTTAGACATAATTTGATCTTTTACACATTGACCTTGAAGGGGGCTGCTGAATGGATGATGTTAATTCTGTAGTGTTCAAACTGGCTCACAGTTCATCTTCACACATTAAAAACAAGAACAGTCGTTGCTATTTTTCCTCAATTCAAAGCTCCATATACATCTAAATGCTATATATTAGGTTTTAACCCCAATAACACCTTTTCTGTTTGATAATTCAGTATAAAACAAAGGGAAAAGCAGCAGATTTCAGTTTCTCTCACTTTGCAGACCTGAATTGATGCTTTTCTGTCATAGTTTAAGCATAGTTTTTTAGCTGACGCTGCTGCTGTAAACACTGATGTGAGGCTGTTTCAGTAGGGAATATCACAGTGAACCTCATCATGTTCTTACTGCTCCCATTTATCACCAGCACATTGTTAACTTTTTATTGCTGACTTCCAGGAGAAAAAGGCTTGACAAACCTGCAGACTTCAGTCCACGTCGTAAAGAAAGCCAGCTCACTCCGGCGCAGACCGAGTGCATAAAACAGTTACGGGTAATGGAGAATAAAGATCACAGCAGCCTTTTTTTTTTGTCCTACAGCCATAATTCGCCTAAAAGTAAATTACTGTGCTGTAAAAAATAAATTAAAGACTTATTTATTTATTTATATCAGACGCTGCATTTTGTCAGGAATTCATCATCTGAAATTCATAAGGAAATTACAACCATCAACTCCACTTTTCTGGTAATTATTATATGAATCACCAGCTAAATGTTCTTCAAGATGGAAGGGGTCTTTCTGAAAATGTGTACATTTTTGCCCTTTCTTACTTACACAGACGGAGGCTCAAAACGTCTTGTGTGAACAATCCCCACCTCTGTCTTGAAAAATAGCCACCTGTGCTGCAAGGTTTTCTGCAGCTGAGCCAAACGCCTTGTTTTTGTTCTGTTTTGATAAAGCATATCTGCGAATTTTCTCCATATGTGGATGTTTGAGCTCATCAGACGGTGTTGAGGATATGAAGATGCAGTAACATTTGCCATCTGACTCACCGGCGGCCGTGTGGAAACAAATATCTCTCAGCCTCCACCGGCAGCTTGCTGTAAATCAGCATGTGGCAGAAACATATTTCCTCCTGCTCTCTCCGCAGCCTGCGAGGTGGGGACGGAGAGGCAGAGTTATAATGTATGAATGTTTCTGTGGCGGAGATTTGAAAACGACTCTAAACTGTCAAATGACCCGCATCTGTGAGGGCGAAAAAATGAAAACAAACGACGAGGTAAATAAGCTGAAAATATGAAATCCAACACCCATAGATCTTCAGCTGAGAGAGAGACGCTGCTCAGGTGTGACATCCGAGGGATGACATGTGTGAAAAATGACCTGATGTGGAGGAGGAAAGCAGAAAAGCTGGCAAAAGAGCAAGAAACGTTGTTTTCTAAAGATTATCTTTAGAAAAATATCATTTCAAAAAGGCCTGCGTAAAGTCTGAAAATGTTAGACGTTCAAATGTCTTACTATTCCAAGATTAGACACTGTTTTAAGATAAAAAATAATATATATACTTACATATTTTTATCATTTGTTTAAAGACTGAATTTTGCTGAACATTGCTAACACTCTCTCTTTACCATTTTATAATTTAAGACATATTTTATACTTTTGTAAAGTGTTGATGCATTGAGTAATGCAACATTGTGATAAGTTATAATCTTACTTACAGCTTTGGTAATACAGCAAACTACAGGGCCTTCACTTCCAACATATACACACTGCTGAAGCCAAATATTTACACATAAACATTTTTCCTCACTGTAATTAAATATGACTAACCTTTTTCCTGTTTGGTGTAATAGCAAAATTATTTTTATTTTCAAATTGCTAAAATTGAGAAGGGAGAGATGGTATTGAGATATTATTTAAGTTATCTTATTGAACTCAAATTTTCACATACACCAACACTACTAAGGCTTACATCTCCAGCTGATGATTTCAGGTATCTTTAGCTTGCTTCAGATTATTCCACAACTTCTTACTTAAAGGAAAACAGTCAAAGAAGCAGGTTTATTTTAAGAAAACAACTCAAACACACTGCTTATCTTGTAACATCATTTCAAAATCAAAGCATCTGACAGAGTATATTGGAGAAAATTGTGAAAAAGTTCAAAGGTTCTCAAAAAATCCAGTTCAACACTGGGTACAATTATCAGATTTTGGAAGTTGCTAAATTTATCTGTTTAAAAACATTTGCACAAGCAACCATGAAAAAAAGGAATAGAATAGAATAGAATAGAATAGAATAGAATAGAATAGAATAGAATAGAATAGATTAGAATAGAATAGATATCACACAAATTTTCCCAGAATGAGGAAATTTATGAAAACTTGCAAACACAAGACCACCATTTCAACTTTCATGTACAAAGTGGAAATATCATGGAATGATTGTTGTCTATTTAATGTGGAGATTAGAAATTAGTTCAAATTAAAACACAATTTTAGCCATGAATGTAACCATTTCCCAGCATTTAAACTGTACAAAATACTTGAATTGTTTCAAAGTCAGAGAAGTTTTGAAAATTCAGAAAACCTGAAAGCCTGAAAACATTTTATCAAGGGAATATAATCAGATATTAATCAAAAAATATATAATATTTCAGTGGAATTGCAAGTGGGGTAGTTGTTCCCCCAAAATTTTGGTACTACCTGTTCTTCCATGCGGCACAAAAACATTTGAGATGATAATTAACATTTGAAATACATGTATTAATTAATCTGAAGATAGGTAAGATAATGACTGCTCTAAACTACTCAACACAAATGCACTTTAAAAAAAAATCAAACTAATACATTTACAACTGAACCATTAAACGTTAAAGTACAAGTCCAGCTCATGATAAACGTAGATTTCAAAGATGTATTTTCACAGAAAAAATCTTTCTCAGTAAAATTTTTTAGTTTGTCTATTTGTTTTCCTAATTTCTGCATTTATTTATTTTATCAAAAGATGCATGTTAAAGTCCTCCTGACCACACCAGGGACAAGAGTGTACAGAAAATGGATGGATGGATGGATGGATGGATGGATGGATGGATGGATGGATGGATGGATGGATGGATGGATGGATGGATGGATAAAATTTGAATATTCTGTTAACTTTGAAGTAAGCAAGAGTGAAAATATATTTACATGTAAAAATGCATTTGTATGAATTTTGGAGATGTTGTTCTTGATAATGACTTTGTCTTCAACACCAGATACAACCAATTCCAGAAACATGCTCTGCCACGCTGCATTTTCTCCACTCTGTTTATTCTGATATGCTTAACCCCCCAGCACAACCCCAAGAGAACCTCAGTGAAAAAAATGAGCTTACCCGGCTGAGTGTGGGATTTCCAGGAGCATTGTCTCAGCTTTTATTCTCATTAAGCTCCTGGGAGATGATGAGCCCTTTCCTTTTCTTCTCTGCAGCACGTAGAATTCGAATTACACCCCAGCGCAGCTTTTCTTCTGGGCCCTTTTATGGATCTCAGCTTCTCCTGCAGCAGGGTGGCAGATTATTAATCAGATTCATAAATAATAAAAGATGTCAGAGAGGCCCCTGGGCACCGGGGGCCACTGCTTCTTCCACGGCGAGGAGAAGTGATGGAGGATAACGCAGAGAGAACAATATTAACACAAAGCCGGCTGGATTTATTCAAAGTGTGCTTACCGTCCACCTAAAGAGGACTCTGTATAAAAACCTGAGCCTTATTAATATTCTGCATGCAGCTCAGGACGGCGGCAGAAATTAACATGAGGCTAATCTCTCTCTTCCTCAGAGTGTTTAAGTTAATGGTGCTGCTCACCTGCTGCCGGAGACAGAGCAGCCACTAAGTTTCTATACCAAGTGACCTTCACTGAGCTCAGATATTCTAACTTAATCTGTCTGCAGGATTTTCTTTTTTTTTATTCTTTTGTCACTAGGCTTCAGTAAGAGCAAATAAAAATATCAGCAGATCATATAATCATTCTTTAATGACACTGTAGGGAATATTTTATCTTAATCCTAATCTAGTTTTAATGTTAACAATTTATTAAATCAGTTTGGTCAGACTTTTGTCGACTTGCATGTGTCCTAAATAGGCCAGTGGACTTATTTAGAGTATAACTATGCAGCCAAAGGCAAGTGATGAATATATAGTTATTTAAATATTTTACATATAAAAATGTAATGTGGTGAGATCACACAAAAATCTAACATTTTGGACTATGTCAAACTCCTATATTGAGGAGATAAACTAATGCTTCACATCACACTGAACACACAGTCTCTCTCCTGGAGAGATGCTTTTCACAAGGAAATTCTGCACACCTGAGTTTACCTTTACTATGACATAAACCCTAAATTTACACAACAGTTCCAAAGGAAATGTTTTGGGCAAAAGATGTTAACTTGTTGAAATGACCCAGTCAAAGCCCAAACATAAATGCAAGTCAGATGTGGGAACTACAGGCTAAAGTGGTTCTGAGAATACTAAATAACTTTCAGTAATTTCAGTGCTTAATAGTGGCTGGTGTTTAAACACACTCTTAATTGATTCTGTAATTGATCCTGGTTGCCATTTTACAAACCCAGAACCAAGTCACAGAGTTACAGCCGTAACTCAGAGCATTTTCATTTTACTGTAAACATTTCATCCAGTTAATGGATGTTTTTGGCTATGAATTCAAAATTACAGGTTGAGACACATTCAGGTGTTAACAAGTTTACTTTATAATATGAAAATCCTTTTTCTGTTGCAATTGTGGTGTTAAGGAATCTAACAACAGATCTTATCTGTTATCTCCCTCCCCTTTTTTATTGTTTTTGTGAAAGAGTGAGAAGCTGTTTAACAAAAAAAGACCATATTTTTCCCATATCTGCAAAGAAATGACATAATATTATCACCTTAATTTATTGATACTATTTTCAAAAACAAGTAGCACTAATAAAGGCTTCACTATCAGATGATCACAAGTTGTACAATATTTAGAGCGAGATTTACAAAAACCAGCTGGCGATATTAAAAGACAAAGTGTTTAAGAACTAAGCAGGAAAAGGCCTTTATGTGTTTAATGGAAAATAATGTGTTTTAAGTGCATCTCTAAGCAATGTATTTAACTCTTTGTAAACTTGGTGTCAGTGACACAAAATAATGTGTTTCTGGTGCTAACCGGATATTTTTATTGTTGTTCAGGAGCAGTTTTTTTTTCCTTTTGTGGCTTTCAATTTTAAATTAAACATATCAAAGGTAAAAAAAAAAAAAAGGGAGATTTAAACATGACATTCACAATGTTTTGATTTGCTGTTATTTCATTTGAGTCCTTTCCTCTTGTCCAGGTCCAAATTTGTGCTGGAACAGAAACAGCTTTCAATTTGAGATCCAAAACTTTCAGCATTGGAATCACATGACATTGAGGTTAAATGCACTATCGCTGGTTTAGCATTGGAACCGATTACATGGAAAATAAAATGCTACGGTACACATGCATTTCTCAGATTCAGATTCTACATACGCAATCTCTCTAAGAAGTCTTGAGTTCGGTCCGAGGATTCCTCTTTGTGGCAAAGGTCTGAAACGCCTCCGCTTGGGTTCTTGTTCTCCTTCAGCAGTAGCTTATTTACAGCAGATTCTCGGCCTTGATGTCGACATTTTATGCCCTAAGTTTAATAAGGAGAAAATGAACTTTATTTAACCACCCGAGACATTTAGACACAATGCAACCTTCACCTTCTGCCCAGTAATTTAAGTAGATGGTGAACTCTGAACTAGCGCCACCTCTAAGGTCAAGGCGACTTATCTGGCTGTGACCAGCACCCTGAGCCCCCTGAATGTTTAGGGAGGGAGGGGTGAATGAGTTGGCATAAAAGGGGCCAAACACAGGGGCCCTCAAGTAAGTGGCAATTTATGGTAATGAGAAGTGATCTTTCCTCGTGGAAGTGATAACCTCGACGTTAATCCTCCCTTCTCGACCTTTCGATGCCCTCCTGTTCGACACTTTTATTACAGTTTAATCACTGCCCTCAAAGAGGAGGTGAACACACTGAAGTTAAAGCACACATTTCCATGTGATGCCTCAGACAATGTGTTTTTAATACCAGTTGATGTAATTTCCCATATTTATTTATAAGTGGTTTGATTTTTTTCTTCAGGATTTTTTTTGGGGGGGAGGGACTATTTTAAGTAACTGAGATGGAAGAACATTATTTGAGAGGTAAGAAAGAGTGACACAATTTAATGTTTACTCAATCTTTAAAAAAAATATATTTTAAGAACAACAACTAGAACCTAAAAGTTATCTGAATGCTCTTAGAAAGATTATGATTTTTCTGCGAAGGACATGGATTGTAATCATTGACAATAAAACAATGATACAACTATTTATGGATTTTTTTCCCTTTATTTTCAGTTATGACATTTAAAGGGGCATAAGTCCAAATTTGCCATAAACCACAGAGAAATTGATACCTCCTGCCTTAGATCAACAATTTAAGACTCCCACATTCTCTGGCTTTATATTGGACACAGACTCGGCACACACTGTTTGCAGACATTTGGGATTTGGAGAGTACAGATTCTCCTTCGCCTTCATTTCCCACAATCTGAATGGAGCAGATTTGATGTGCTAGTTGGGTGCCTGGCCCCATTTCTCTGCACACCTGTTAGTGCAGGACATGGTGTCAGTCTGGCTGATGCATGTCCTTGCGACTGGTCATGGTGATTCTCAATCTTATCAGCTCCATATTGCATAAAAACAGTTAAATGTGAACACTACTTCCCACTGAGCTGTTTACTGTGCGACATTGAATATAAGTTAATTTGACGTCTATCTTCATATCTGGCAGACGTTCACTTTGAGTCCACATGGAGTCCACATGGAGTCCCCTTTCAACATGTGGGAACCTCCATGTAAGGACGTATGACCAACTATGTGGGGGCCATTAGGGTGTTGAAGGAAGTGTGTGAACTTTCCTAGCAAGATCATTTCAATCATCTCAAACTCTTTCAGCATACTCCAATGTAAGTACAGCACCTTTATGTTGTCAGTGAAACAGTAAATCTGCATTTCGACCTGAACATACACCCCACTCTGATCTACTTATGAACACTAAAACACATCCGTGTGTCTCGTTTGTTGATACTACATGGACTCTGCTTTATCAGAGAGGAGCTCAGAAGAAGGCAAGAGCACAATTTTCACATATGTTTGCATCATTGCAACGATTGACGATGAAGTTGCATGTATGTTGCATCATGAACCTAAAGATTTCCATCAAACAAGGAACCGTGTTTCCTCTCCACATGGGCAAAAAACATACAGAAGTGGAAATGAGTGGAAAACGCAACAGACAAACAATGATAGCTGAATTAATGTATGACATTAAGATATTTTAAGGGTTAAGAGCCGTGTTTTTTATTGACAAACATTTTCTCATTCTGTTTTTGTCATTTCATTTTCTTTTTTATTGTAAGAATCCCTTTTGATTTTCTCATTCTGTGACAAGATCTAAACAAAAGTGTTTCGGCAAACCTTCTTCACATTTTTTGATCAAATTGCATTTTTTTAGAAACTGGCCTCATTAAAGGGCATTTATTCTGATACAATGGAGATCACAGTGAATGTTTAAAGCACCTTTAAGTTATGACTTAAGACAAATTCTGAGGCAACACAATGCATGAAAGCCATTGCTCCACCTCTCATATATACACACCTTTTGGTAGGTTTGTTATTTACCAATGCAAACAAGTTTCATATTTTAAGTCGTTCTACTGCTGCTCTAGTGGAAAACTGAAAGTAACATAGATGGAGAAAAGCATAGGGTCACATCGGCATTTTTAATGATTTCCCATTAATAAAATTTTTTCCAAAGGATGCTGTACTGCAGCACAACCAGCCTTTTTGCCTTTTTTTTGTATCTTCAAATACTTTCCCAGCTCATCATCTGACCATCATAACCACCTACATGTCTGTGTTTGTTATCCTTTTTCCTTCCAAACAGTCCTGACCCTTTGAAGCATGACTCCATTAGACCCCTGGCAATGTGCTGTGTTGTCTGGCACCAAGACGTTAGCTGTAGAGCCTTTAAGTCCTGAAACTTATGAGGTGGATTCTCCATGGATCAAACTTGTTTGTTTAGTACATCCAACAGATGCTGGATTGGATTGAGATCTAGCATGTTTGAAGGCTGGATCAATACCTCAGACTCAATGTTGTGCTCCTAAAATCATTTTTGAACTTTTTTTTAATCCAGGGCGTGCCATGCTTTGGGCAGGGATCCCATGAGCACCTGACTTTTCTGCATCATAGAGTTATGTTAGTTACACAAACATGATGAACTGTTGAATTCTGATACCTTTGCTTCATGTCCAACATTTACTTCTTGAAACATCTGAGCAACAGTGTATTGTCTGTCCCATCAGAGCACCCAGGGTCAGGTTTCACTTTGGCTGCCACTCATGCCACTGATTCTTCCCCTTTTGATAGTTTCTGAGTATAAGAGGTGCCGTTTTGGAGATAATGGCATAGTCATATTTGGTGCATAAGTCGCCACTCTCAAGTCCAAAAATGTAGAGAAAAACCTCAGTTACTCAGTTTGTCTTGCTATGTTCAAATGTGTCTCTACCTCCTTTTTAGTATCTGCATCTCATCCTCCTTTTTGGTTCATATAACTCCTTATTCCTTCCTTTCCTACATGTCTACACCTTTCTGTCTTTCAGTCTCCTGATCTTTCTCCAATCCAAACACACAAACCTGATAATTTCCTTAATAGGTAATTGCCTTTCTTTGCTGAAAGTTAAATTGAAAGGATTAAGACAGGTCTGAAAATGTCTTTGTTTGCCCAAAAGTGTCTCGCGGCTTTATTTCTTTAACTGAGTCTTTCTGCTTTCCCCCTTCTTCCCACCTTTGTCTAATTTCTTCAGTAAGCATGATTAGTAGCGCTCCTGTTTTAACTTTCCCTGACACTTTTCCTCCTCCCATCTCTCAGGAAACCTTCTCATCATCTTTTCATTAGAGCTACCTCTGCCCCTATACATTATTCAGCCTGATTCTCAGTTTGTTCTTTATTAGACTGTCGCCAGAGTGCATTCTACAAACTCATTAAAAAACTATTAAAGCCTGATGATTTCCTCAGATAACACAGAGTAGGCTTTCTCTTTGCTCCTCTGACTGATCTTCTGGCAGGACTCATTGATGGAGAACATCTGCACATTAGTGAAGACTACCCTTTAGCCTTTATATACTGCATATATAAACAAATCTTTTATTTTGATTTTCATTTTCATATACTGTATTCCTTAAATGTTGTCACTGAGAGAAAAGTGGAACCAAAGTCAAATGTCTTGTGTATCTGCACAAATTAGGGGAAATTCTAGATGACAGCAGAGCCACAAGTAGAGCTACTGGATCTCTGTGTTTAAACATGTCATATGTGGTGGTTAATAGAACAAGGATGCTTCCCGCGAAGGTTTTCCAACATTCATCTGGCCAGGAAACACTTTGGAATCTCATATGAAGAGCAGGAGAGATGAGCAGGTTGAACGGACGGAAATAAAAAATGAGACATCTAAGCAGTTTGACCAATAGATTCAGATAAAACATGAAATCATACAAAACACTGGATCGGTTAGTAAGCGCCGATGTTGAACTCTTTCAAACTTTGTTCCGTATCAGAGGAAACCAGCAGGGTGACTGGGAAACTCTGGACCTAAGTCTGCTGATTGAAGCCTTTCATCCTCTTCTGTGCACACCTCCACCCAAAATGGCTTTGCTTTTATTAAACTTGTCTGTTCGAGGTTCCCTGTGCTGCCCCACACCCGCCGTGATGTCTTCTGACACTCACAATGATAAATTACATGTGTTGTGTGTTTCAGAGAAGCAGAGTTTGAGCAGTTTTTTCGTCCTTATTTCCACGGGGGATAATGTCGTGTTTTCGGAGAAGAACAGTTCCCGTGCCTCCTCTGACACGTTAATTGATGCTTTTCGTTTTCTTGTTCTCGGCTCTCTCCGGGGAGTTGCTTCTTTCCCGTGATTTGCCGTGGGAGTTTAACGGCAGCTGTGATCAGACACACAACAATCAGGCTTGTGGGGTGTCAGCTGATTTGTCAAGACCTCGTTTCTGTTTCCTGTTAAAGACCTGAGGAGGTTGAAGGGGCTCAGCTCTGAGGTAATCTGTAGAAGAGGATGAAGAAGAGGAGACATCCAGGTGAAGAGGTGTTCCTTTCCTTTCCTTCACTTCAAACAACTTAGATTTTTAAATGTTTGTAATTAATCCACCTGATTCCCTGATCCCTCAAACTGTGATTATTTTAATATGTTTTGCCTTTAAAAATTATTCCCAAAGCTGCCTGAACTGAAACGATTATTTTGAGCTGCTGTTATTAGCTGATCAGGCAAAGTCAAATATCATTCTTTGGATTTGTCAGAAACCTGGACATATTTTCATCCTGTCTGTGCTTGAGAATACAAAACTGAAATAAGACTCGTTCTTATTGTTCTGAATTAAAATGTGAGCTATTGTAATTCTTCCAATTCGTCCTTCTTTGAAAAGAAGGGAAAAAACGACCCCCCATATGGATCGATTGCCCATTTTCTGCAATTTTCTGCGCTGTCTCCTAGAAAACATAAAAAAAAAATCAGTGCTTTTATTTTGTCAGATCAAAAGAGTCACCAAACAACAATGAGAAAGAGGAGCAAGAAGTGGCAGAAAGTTTTTTGTATTTTTTTTTCCAAATTGTTCTTTGATCCATTGTGGATGGTTCTCCGTTCAGACATTGTGGCTAGTGGAAAAAGGAAAGACTGTTTTATAAGAGCTGTCTTTTTCAGAAGATACTGCACAATGAGGTAATAAATACCCATATAAGACTTTGCTCAACCGCTATTCAATTCTGTCCAAAAGCCTTGGTTTAGTCCCTATTTATTTATTTCCTTACTTTGATCTTGATGTTCCAGTATTCATCTAAAGAGGTCATTTTGTTGTGTCCCAGGCTTTTTGAAGGTTTATTTGAGAGTTTTTCACTCGATTCCTCATCATTGTCAGAGGAACATTTTCTTAGCTTTGACTTAGGGATCTTTCGCTCAGAAAACCCTTGTAAACTTAACTGAGGAACCAGTGTGCGATGACAAAGCACAGACACTTTATCTAAAGAGAGGTTATAGCAAAAACCCAAACACAGCTTGCTCCTTTTCCTTTAGTGGAATCAAAGACAAAAACCGTAATTTATTTGATATAAAATTTTGGAATAGTTCTGAAAAGTTTTTTTTTCTTGGGAAACATAATCAGATATATATACAAAGTTCTCTGAGAAATACAGACTTTAAATTGACTATTTTTAGTGGCTAAGAAAACCGTGACAAATAGAGTTTGATCTTCTGTCAATCATCTAATAAAACATGAAGAAATAACTGCAGTACCAAAGAGTTTTATCATTTTATGCTAGATGTCCTGTTTCTAAACTCTGACTCTGACAGAGAAAAATGATTAAATTAAAGCTCTGTGTTAGGGCACTTCTGTGGTATTTTGTGCAGATTAAAGATGTAAATGTGAGTGTATATTGTTGCCAGCAGCTGCTGCTATTTTGCGCTGCAATCTGCGAATTGTCGTCTTTGCTTGGCTTCATATTTTGTATAAGTGTATCAGATGGAAACTCGCCTTGACGGGAAATTTCCCAGCGACCGGCTGCACAAGGTACTGAGAGTAATGAGCGTCTGGTTGAGGTGTCAAATCAGAGGATTATCTCGTTTGTGGGCTTTCAGAAGTTAAGTGGCGATCTGAGAGGTCCTTCGGCTCTACAGTCTGAACCATGACCTTTCACAGATGGAGGAGCCTCAGGTTTGACCCTCCCTCCCCACTCTTTACTCGGAGAATGTGCCTGTCCTGGGAGCTGACATTTCCAGCACTCGGCATCAAAACGAAACAAACCTTTTAGTCTCATTCATATGTAAAATTTTATAGTAACCTTCCCATCCAAATCGAGACGACGACAGCAGATTATCTCTATGCAATCGAGGCGGCAGGTCGCCAGACTGTGGATCCATCTAATCTGTCAGAGTTAAATGAGATCCATCACAGATCTGGATAATGGCCCCTGCAGATTGTGTGCAAAAATCTGCATTAATAATTCAACTCTGATCTTTATTATTCATGAGACTGAGAGCAGAGCGGAGCTGCAGAGATCTGAGGAGGTGATGGCAGAGTCACCTTTTTTTTCTGATACTGACCCTGGCCCTGCACAAGGGAGACGACATGCAGATGACAATCAAGAACTCATATTTTGAAACAAAATCAACAAACTGCAACCATCTTTGTGTGGCTACACAGATGCGGGTTGCTTGTGTATGCAACAAAAGCATGTAAATAAAACATTAATAGTGTGCTTAGAGACGAACAGGCCAAACCGGCTACTAGATGCCGGGGATAAAATTTGCTCTTTACATGCATCATGGCATGTGCATTAAATACATGAATTAAAATTAATAGTGTAATTAATACAGAAGTACAGTGCCCACACATTTAATGGTGTCCACTTATCAGAGACATGAAAAGAGAAACAGGATATTGTCTCCATTAAATTCCACAATGCTGAAAGACTTCAGGAAAGAAAAACTCGATCGAACAAATTCATGTTGTGCAAAAGTAAGCAGATTTTGTTTTTTTTTAATTAAAACAACAGACAAAACTGGTGGAAGCTTTTACCAACCACCAGAGTACCATCGAGATTCACTCAGCTCCAAATGACAAAGTTCTTTGAGTTTGTCATTGTGAAGAAATGTCATCCCCATTCATTGGATAAGAGCTTTTGCATGAAGTTGACAAACAGTCCCAATTGAAAAATATATTTTTCTGTCTCACTCTGAAAAAACAAAGTCATACATTCACCAAAGAGAGCTGGTAAGAAAGCTTGAATAGTTTTAATTGTTCAATGTTTTTGTAATAGTTCAATGATTTGTTTTACTTCTGTATTTTACTTTCAGGATTTGTAATGAGAGTTTTAGTACAGCTCTGTACTCCACTTGTGAATAAGGGAGACTGTGCACTGCAGTGAAAAAAAATACATTTCGTATTTACTCTGAATATCATTGTCTGATTTTAACACACATTTAATAATTCAACCATCTATCCATTCATTCATCCATCCATCTGAATTAAAAAGATAAAATAAAGATACAATTTCATAATGACAATGGGGAATTTTATTAATTATCCATCTGACTTCAGTGCTGGTGAAGATTTGACTTTATGGCTGACTGGCTATATTGAGATTGGTCAACAACCAGCGGAGTCTTGTGAACTTGGTGAGACTCACAGCAGGACTGAAAGATTTACTAAGAGGCCAGAACACCCATAACTTTCTACAGAAACATAAGAACTAATGAGCTACTTGAATTCTCCACAACAATCCGGAAAGTGAGATGCAAGGTAATCTGATGTTCACATAAGGCGTCTGACGGTCCATGCTGTCCAGCAGCGGTGCTGCTGAAGGTAATAATCCTGGATGTGTTGCCTGGTCGCTTTGCACACATTCAGTGAAAACCCCATCAAACTGATAAAAAATCTTAGAGCCTCTCTGAAGGAAGCAGCTTTGAGTAACTTTCATCTCATTGTCTTTGGGTAAAGTTTGATCATCTCTCTCCTGTTGCCTTTGTGAGAAAAAAAAAACCGGAAGAACTTGTAGCCCAATTAAAACTTTCTAGACTTTCTGACCACAAGTGAGTGAGTCCGTAAACGCTGATGATGAACTACCCGGGAATCCGGCAGTGGCGTTAGAACATGAGCTGTTTTAACTCTGTTTTAATGTGTTCAGTTTAATCTGGATGACAGCAGCCTCTCACCTTCATCTGCCTCATGTTACGTTTCTCCTTAAAGTCTTGAGCTGGCAAGCCGATGCAGGCTCACGTCTGTGTTTTAAACTTTAAAAAGCCGGTGACTCTCAGAAATGTCAGGAAGTGAAAGGAGTCGCCGCTTTGAGGTTGATCGAGCCACATCTGAATTTTATGATTTCACATAAAAAAAGAGGAACTGCTTGATGGAAAGTGTTGCGCATAGACAGAGATTGAAGCGAGTGTTCTAGAAAAAAGCAAAAAAATAACACTTTCTTGTGAAAAATGCTCCCTGTCACATGTGGACCTTACTTAAGCTGATTGCTTCTTTAAAGGATCACTGTCACGTGGATCCTCCTCTAACTGGGAATAATTAACAGTGCAGATCATTTTCTAAACCACTTCTCTTCTGTCACTGGAGCCAATGGGTTCACCAGACATTCACTCACCTGTTATTTCCTTCATGGTGCCTTCAAGGACACATTTCAGTCAGATAGCGTAAAAGTACTAAAACGCACCAAAACATCTTTGTCATTCCACCAAAAAATTGCTTTCACCTCTGTAGTAGTTTTATCTACTGAATCCAGTCTTGTTGAAAAAAATGTTTTTGCTGAGAAATGAGGCGCTTGAAGTTTGAAGCTTGTCGAGAAATCAAACCAGGGACTAATCAACAAGTAGAGATTGTGTGAGAGATGTGTGACACTCAAAGTAGGTCTACGGCAACAAAGCAGCAGTGAAAAGTTTGTTGCCTCTTTGTCTCCTATCTGGAAACGGAATGTGATCTTATTTAACTCAGACATGAAAGTAACTTTAAGTAATTTGAAGTTCATGAAACTATTATGAAATTTAAGTTGCTTTTACATCATATTTTCAAACAGCAGTGGAAAGGTGGTGAAAAAGAAGACAAGTGAGTGATGGAGATGGTCATTAGACATGTCTCTTAAAGGGCAGTGTTATCTATTTCCCTGGCACACAGTGCCATTTTATAGCACAATCAAATAACTATCTAACTTTTTATGAAAATACTGTATATATAAAACATACCTTAAAATAAATTTCATTTAAAAATTGAATCCTTTGAAATTGTTCTTTGCCTTTAAGAATCTCCTGCTCTTTCCAACATTGAAACTTCATCACAACAATGCTTCTTCTTTACTTTAAGAGCCGGTGCATACATACCAAGAGCTGCTAACATTATCAATCCTTCTTCAGCACCACCTGGAGTAAGGAGGGTATAATCCTCTGTCTTTTCATCAGAGTCTATTTATGTAGAAGTCTGAAGTGTTTTAAAATGCTGGCTCATGAACTGTAACCAATAATGTACTAGGTAAAATACACAGTGCCTTGACATACTATGAATGAATACCGCAGAAACATGTTTTTAGATTTTGTCATCCAACGCCCAAAAACATGAAAATGAATGATGACGAAATGATGTTTTGTTTTAATATTTTAATACAAATTAAAATATGGGAAACCCCATTTCAGTCTGATATTCCTAATAAAATGCAAGAAATTGTGGTTACTTAATTAGTAAATAAAGCCCATGTGTGTGTGTGTGTGTGTGTGTGCGTGTGTATATATTAAACAAATGTTTGATTATGTAAAATAAGTCTCCCGGGTGACTGATAAGTCATCAGTGCTAATTTCTAATGTCACACAACTGTTAGTGAGTTTTAGCAGAAACAAATCACACTTCAAGTCCAATAGAACTTTTAATTGGGCTTTCTGCTGAATTAACTGCTGCCTCTGTGGAGAAAAGATAAATATTAAAGAACCTGCAGAATAATTAACGGACTCTGTGTTTTCAGTCCATTTTCTCTGATACAGACCTTCCTGCCTGAAAGGTCAAGCCTAACACACACAGTGGTTAATATATTTCTGACACCGTCTCCTCTCCTTGCCGTTTGTCCTCGTCCCCATCCGGTGGTATGTTTTATTTTAATCATCCTCTCTAAAAAGACCATTAGCAGCTGCTCTTTGTTGGAGCTGAAACGAAACTGAATGTGTCAGACTGAGAGGAGCATGAATTAAACATCAGTGAGGGATGGGGAGTCATGAACACCGCCCGGTCTAATAAGGCTGAGCATTAAGAGCACAGTATCTCTGTGCTGACGTGCAGACGTCTATCTCATTCCCTGAGGCAGGTGTGAGAATGAAAACAAGGGGGAAAAAATGATAAAGCTGTCGGACTGATCCAGAGTCTGGTTATTCTTTCCTTTCGATGGAAATTAAAGCTTCAAATGGTCAATGAGACACGCTGGTGGCTGCCCCAGGTGAAATATCCGTGTTAAATATCACTTTTCGTCCACTTTTCTCCTTTAAATTATCTTTGATATACAGCCGAGAGAAAAATAAAGTCTACATCATTCAATTTTTGGGTTTAGCATAACAGGAAATAATACAATTATCTGCTACTCACCAGGTTCTGAAACTATTTCTTTCTAACCTCAAGTGAACAAACACACACCAAATATCAATGAGGGCAAAATGTTGAAGTTGAAAATAAAAGCACGCTCGTTCAATCACCAGTTTCCAAAACCAGATCTTCAGTGCTTAAATTAATCAGTTCAGAAGCCTCAGCTGTCACACAGTTAGACTTAGACAGAATAATTTGGAATACAGAGCAGTTCACTGGTTGACTCAGTGGCTTTAAATTCCTCAGGTCTTGTAATTGACCATCTAACCTCACAGTTTACAGATGCAAAGAAGTGTTAATATGCTAATATTTTCCAAACTTGGTGCCATGTTCAGTGGGTAGACATCTACATTGACGTAGGACTTCCTACTAGAAACCTTGAAGCTTATTCAGATAATTTGAATCTATTTTACGAACTGGATACCCTGTTAAGTTGTTTTTTTTTTTGCCTCTCCATTTTGTTTCATTGTTGTCAGAAGGCATGGTGTCATAACAAATTGTACGCATTTAACACTGTAGCATACACAATTTCTTCACCACATAAACCAGCCTGCAAACGATTGCCTCAGCTCTCACACATCTTACATACAGTACAAGCAACACTGCTACAAATTCCTTACAGTTTCGAATGAAATGTCACAGCTTTGATCCAATAATAACATCCCTTAATCTCACATTACATTCTGCAGACACTTTACTCACTCGGGGACGTGGGATAGTTCAAACTTAAAGTGACACATGAGCAATCCCCCTGCTGTCAGACTAATTTGGCTGATAATTATCTTGACACTTAGGGAATTTATTAAGTACTGAATTTTTCTTCTTAGATCATCTGGTGATACTTTAAAATAAAGAAAATGAAATAAGCCAAACAGGAGGTAATTTCATGACAAAGTAGAGAGTCGTGACTGATCTCGAGTGCATGCAGACGGTCCACCTTGGTAGCATCTCAAATAGGATGTAGCTCAACTATAAGAGTTGATATCGCACAAAATGCCTTCATTTTGTCCCATGTAGTCACATGTTCCGAGCATTTTTAAAAAGGACACTGTACAAGGCGAGATAAAAAAAACAACAGTGTAACAGCAATTAAAGTAAAACTGGCATATTTGCTTTACATAGAGGCTTTTTCCTGCAAACATTGTAAATTAGATATTTTCCTGTCGTTTTCTAATTGTCCTAAGATCAACCTAAATATTTAACAAGCTAACTGGGGCTAGCAGGGTCTGAGATGGGGCTCTAAGGTTTTTTTTTGTAGTTTCTCTGAGCGTAGCAGACTCTGGCCTTGGGGTGAATTTACTGTAACAGCCATTCATCAGAAGATTGGCAGCTATCTCTCATGTTTTCCACTTAGTAATTTTTCTCCTTCTGTATTAGAAATGGTTTGGGAATGGCCTTTTAAACTTGGATGGGCAGCAGCTGTTGGTTTTCTGAGGTCACGGTTGTTTTCTTTCTAACTCGGTGTTGTGTTATCGTAGACTGACGTGCAGCAAAAACTTCTTTTATAGTGGTCCTCACATTTTGATGATGATCAAAATGTGATCATCATCAAAATGATGATGAGTCGTTGCATTTGATTAGCAGTAGCTGACGGCTATTTTTCTGTTTCACTTTACCTTATTTAATAAATGACAGTGTGGATATTAGGATAGATGAAAAAATATATTTAGAACCTGGTAAATGTCATAAGGTGTGGTGGGTGGTGGTGAGGAGAGACGCAGATGCAGGTAATGATGAAGATGATGAAGAGTTTAATGATGAAGATGCTTAAACAGTCCAAAACCAGGCGGCACGGCAGAGGAGTTAGCACACACTGAAAAGAGAGCTAAGCTAACCAGGACTACACACTGGAGAGCAAAGAACATTTATATGACCAAGACAACAACTGACATAGACGTACGTTAGACAACGTTAGACATTAGACAAGGACCCGATGAAGAACACTTCTTCTTCTTCTGATTTTATTGGCGGGTGACATCTAACGTTAAGATGCATTATTGCCATCTAATATGCTGGAGTGTGGACCAGAGTATTTCCCTTTGATCTAAATTCTCATAAATAATCCTGTTTCCTTCAAAAATCTAATAACTGCTTTATTTATTTTATGTTTATTTAATATCTTATTTAATTTTAATGTCCCTATATGATATTTTATAATTTCTTGTCTTGTCTTATCTCTACTTGCTGCATACTTTTCACAATGAATTATTACATGTTCTACTGTTTCCATATCCATACCACACTCACAACTATCTGTTGGATGTTTACCTATCAAATCTAATGTTTTATTTAATCCGGTATATCCAATTCTCAATCTTGTCATCACTACTTGTTCTTTTCGATTTTCTCCAATTATTTCCATATTTCCTACTTTCCTTTGTATATTAAATAAATGACAACCTTTAGTTCCTTCCTCCCATAATTGTTGCCATTCAGACTTAATTTTTCTCTTAACAACTGATTTTATTTCAGATTTACAATATGCTATTTCCATAGTTTCTTTTTGTGACAAGGAACACAGACAACAGGTGGGACTAAATACATAGGTAGGGCAATGACACAAACAAGACAGAGCTGGGATCAATCAACAGGGGCAGATGCAGAGACTCACAGGACAGAAACTGAACACAGAAAACCCTAAAAATAAATACACAGAAACAAGATCATGACAGTCAATCCCAGATGAAATTTTAATATCCTTTCATAAACACAAATTTGCAACATTTTTTACTGATAATAAATATTAACAAAGAAGAAAATGTTTTTGAATGAAAATAAAATATGCAAGAAATCTTTTCCACAGTTGCTTTGTCAGAACAGCTTGGTTACTGTTAAGATTTATCCGGCATCATAAGGGTTTCCTGAAGTTGG
The DNA here is from genome assembly GCA_903067075.1 of Micropoecilia bifurca. Taxonomy (NCBI): domain Eukaryota; kingdom Metazoa; phylum Chordata; class Actinopteri; order Cyprinodontiformes; family Poeciliidae; genus Micropoecilia; species Micropoecilia bifurca. The sequence goes on along the minus strand of CAEGAF010018454.1, from coordinate 23,544 downwards.
CAGCCATCTGGGAAATCCTTCAGACATTCATCATCTGCAGCTCATTTCATAAGCTGAAAACAGACATCATCACTGAGGAGATTCTGAAATATTCCAATTTGTGAAAGCTACGTGATGAGCACGTGATCTGAGACTGGATGGTTTTATGTTGCGATGTGGCTAAAATATGAATAGATGCTCTAATTCTGGCTTGTTTACTTTTGCTCACAATCATAAAATTGTGTAAATGACATTTACCTGGGACTAGTATTGCACTTCAGTGCTTCGATTGCTGTTCTCCTAATGTTTGCTTTGAGAAAAACAAAGATCTTTTCCTAACAAACTGATTCCACATATTACCAACCGCCTTGTTGACAATGGACTTCGGCTCAAATGCTGAAATATCTCAGGTGATGCACTTTATTTTTTCTGACATGTTTTTTTCTTCCTCTTATACATTTGTTGCATATCACATCACTTCCTTCTTTCTTCTTCATACAGCTGTGACTCTTCTGGGCTGAAAAGTAGACAATGCAGTTCAAATGGGAGCCCAATACACATTCTAGGCTGTTTAATGTTAAATAAATTTAAAATATTCAAACAGATGTGTTTGTAGGTTTTATATGCTCAAATATCATGGCAGACAAGGCAAATAAATAGCTTGTACTCGCTGATCTGCAAGGTAATATAGTAAAACATTATGGAAAAGGGACCTCCAGTGTATAGGCACATTTTTTTATTCTATTATTTCAAGGTTTTTCTGTATACTGTTGAAAATCAATGAACGGAGTGAAGTCTCATTATTGCATAATTTGCCTCCAACGGCATCCAAGCAACTAAAACTCACAAAAACACATTTAATTGGGTTCTTTATGTTTTTATTGCACCATGATACTCTATAAGTTATACTCATTTTTGTTCAAATTGTGTAGGGTCTAGTTACCCTCAAAATGTGACATGTGAGCTACTCACTGACTAAGCATCCTTTAATCCATCACTTGTCCTCTGTGCTTCCTTGTTCTGATGTCTGGAATTTCTGTTTTGTTTTACAAGCTGTTTTATCCAGAATTTAGCTGCTATGTGTTCATTTGTTTTACCACCTAATCTCAAATCACACCGACTCTTTATTTGCTAAACCACTTCCAGCCAAATGCAAATTTTTACAACCTGGTTTCCTTTGTTTCTTGAGAGATATATATTATTTGAACAGCTTGTTTCCCCTCATGTAAAAAACCTGTTTCGTGCTTTCTCGCTTCAAAGTTTTAGATTTAAAGGATTTCTGCTCTGCACCTTGTTTGCTCGTAGCTTTTTGAGCAAAACAAAAAACTATATTTGCCTCCTGTTTTGTTGACGACTGCCTGTGACCCTGAACACTTTTAATTACCTTTTACATCCACATCTAAAAATAATACAATTAATCTCCTGAAGAAACTGGAATAGAAATGTAATAAAAGCTATCTGATACTTTGCCTTGGTCTGTCAGATAAAGTAATAAAAAATGAATTGCGGTTTGTGGTTTTAAAGTGAGTAATACTGTCGACTTGTACTGTAAATGTCAGCTATAAGTGATCACACATGAGGTTCATCTAAATATCCTCCGAAAGTTTCTATGATTTGTGTAATCCCTTCATGCATGGATGCACGTAACAGCATTTAAACTGACACATACTTTATTTTGTCCAAGAGAAGCAGCTGAAAAAAAACTATCACTGTGGATGAGGACATTCCTCTTCACCTGCTGCAAGATCTTCAGGTTCAGGTGTTTTTATATCTGTGTGTTTAAACGATGGACAGGAAGCTTCTCTTACATGTGAGTTTCCGTAACTGTGTCGTCATTACGATCATAACCCCTGTAAATATGCGTCTTCCAAACAAAGTCTCACTCAGACTGCCCAGATGAATTATGGATTCTGTCCCAGCCTCTTCGTCATCCTCCTCCTCTTTTACGCTACCTTTTTTTGAAGAGTGCGGCTGCCTTTCCTCGTACAGATGAATCACAGTGCTTCGCTGCCATCAAGTGGCTGCAGGTTGTTTGTTTCTGCACCTTTAAGCAGGTAACTAAGCTTCACATCAGACCTTCAGGTCAGATTTATGTCATATTATTCAGTGGATGACACTTACATACATAGTGAAAAGGCAAAATAGAAGAAGGAAGTTGGTTTTAATGTTATATCTTAAACAATGACACTTTGGGATTTTCAAAAGTATTTTCTACCACCTCTCATTTTATTGTCGACCATAAACTGGCTGTTCTGCAGCAGCAGTGAAGATGAACAGATTCTCACTGATTCATAAACATTATATGCCTTAGTAGTGCAGTAGCTTTAATACAGGTTATGGATGCAGACTGAATGCATCGTATTTTTTCACATTTTTGTACCAGTGAAATAAGATCAACAGGTATGTTTTTCCTGTAACCTAAAGCCATGCAACAGGCTTTTCTATACAACCAACTTTATATATGGATCATCACCTATAGAACATGTTGTGGTGTATTATTTTATTGTGAAATGTGTTTTAATCAGGATATAATCCACCCTCCTCCAAACAATATCCCATTCCCTCATGCTCTGGTGAAATCAGAAATAAAGTATAACTGATCATCGTTCTTTTGAGTTCATCAGTTTGTGATTGTTTTTCATCTTTATACAGATTTAATCAAATGTTCAGATTTGAGGAAAAAAAATCTCTCTCAAGGTTTGTTGACATGTATTCCGTTTATTCAAGGCAGCTTTTGTGTTTCAATTTTGTGTCTCTCGCAATGTCATAGATATAAAGTTGAACTAGAATTTGTTTTGCGTCAGTGTACTTTCGAATGTCTTTGTGCACTTTGAATCAAAACTACCCCTGTACATTCAGCCACTTTCTTTGTTGCAATGAAGCACAGTATTAGCTTGACTTGGACTGCAATGGTTCCACATTCCTATAGGATCCCAAGACACTTCCAAGAAATAGATATTCCCTTCAGTGATCTTTGGTTCTGAATTATACCTACCAGTGTCATATGTATTATGTGGTGTGGAAAGTCTTGAGAGGAAGGCATCCTGCTGATGGAGCAGCAGCTTTAATTTGAACTCCCCCTGAATATCAGAGCTCTTCGCTTTATGTTTTAAGGCAGAGCCCTGCAACCTTACAGCGGAAACACTTTTTAGCAGCTTGCTCTTTGACTCATGATCCATGTCTGATCGCAGTATGTGAGGGTTACAAACAGATGGAACAAAAAGTGAAAAGCTCCTCCTTACGGCTAAGCTCCCCATTGTCCATGACCGGAGTCCATGTGAGTGATGGTAGGATGGATGATGGTTCCATCTGCTGAACTGAACAGACCTAGATGGCATAAAGGAGACTCCAACAAGCCACAGTGGGGCAGAATAATAAACTCACAGCATTCAGATTTGTTGTGCTTGTGTGAGAACACAGATTTATTGTACTTCTTGTAGAATATTCTTTATGTTTGATTTCAATTAATTCATCAGAAAATAGACAAAAGATTTGAAAACATAAGTAGCAAATAGTGAGTACTAATTATACCATAGCATACTTTGATTATTATGAAACCTTTATAAGTTGTAAGATTTAAATTAGACTCTGTGGATGTTTTGTGATTCTTAATATTCTCAGAGGGAAGCTGAGAATTTATCCTTAGATAAATTTCCTATAATAACTATGTGCTTATTGCAAATTTAGGAAGCATTTAAAATTCTATTTTTCTTACTATAGATTTAAGACCAGAAGGGGGCAGTGTAGTCCAACCTTGCAGGAAAAACGTGCTTTTCAAATACATAAGGCCCCAAAACATGAGATGTTTTCTGAGGTGTTTTTTTTATGAATTTTTGCAGTTCCTGTTTCAAAGTCTTCTCCTTAGCTTCCATTTTTCTCTTCGTCATCTGTCTCTGCGCCTCTGCGGCTGCTGACAGGACATTAGAATATGATTTCAGGCTACTTCATTTGTTTTTATATTTATTTTCCTCCTCCTGCGCAGCTGTAAACATAAATCACATCGAGCAAAGCCCAGAACTCATATAAACGTCAGAACAGACAGCGAAGCTCATAAACCTCTAATTTGATCTTTATTCATCTGGGACAAGGCGTGAATAAAAGCTCACCTAGTAAATCATAATTTTCTGCTTTCTGTCAACACTGCAGCTCGTTAGGGCTGCGCCACTCCTGATTGGCTGCTTCACCTCCCAACCTCGTTTAGTGTAAAAACTCAAACATTACAGACGCTCCTGCTGGATAATCATAATTGATGACTCTCTTGGTGCGTTTAAAAAATAATTTACGATTCGATCTATCAAACTTTTCTTTAAACGGATAAAAAAGCTACTAAATTATCACTGCAGTGCTCATTTCTTCCCAAACTGTTACAGAAGCAGCTTGTTTAGGTTGAAACAATGGGCCATGAAAAGCTGGAGAATGATACAAGGTAGTTCACTGATGAAAACATAAATAAGTTAGTTGTTTGGACAGTACCCTATTTTCCTTGATATACTATGAGGGGGTATTCAACAAATATTAATACTGGTTCAGTCATTCACTGTTCTACTGTCCCACATTGCCACTGAGATCCATTTTTAAATCCCCAATGTTCAGAAGTGGCTAGCAACTAATTACACTTAACTCAATTACATTTATTAGCCTTTAAAAAAAAAGAAAAAAATAACTTTTACATAAGGTTTTACTACATCGTACATTAGGTTCTTACTTGAATAATAATATCATGAAAGTGCTCCTACTTGCTCTGCTTATGTTGCCTGACAAACACATCTGTCAAACCAAAGCCAAAACCATTAATCAAAAACTTTCTTTGTCTATGGGAAACTCAAACTTTCTGCTCTGTTAACTTATTTTGAATTATTTTTACAGTAGTCCCTCCATTTCCATCCACTTTTTTCAAGTTGAGTATTCTAGATTTAAAAATGAAAGTACGCCACCTCTATCAATGTCAGCTGTCATTGCTTGAAGTTGCCAGGAGAACTGCATTATCTGCTAAAACGTATTGATGAACTCCTGAGGTTCTCAATCTACTGGTCATATTCTACATGATTGAGATCCTTTCCAGGAGTCCCACAAATAGAATCAAAGACTTAAATAAGACCTGGAGGAGTTCAAATTTTACTGGGAACAAGCACAACTTGGTGTCCAAAGGAGCTTCTACTTTGGTAAAATGGGTACGGTGGCCCCAGCATGCTATATTTCAGTTGCACCTCTAACAGAATACCCCAAGAGCAACTGGACCAGTCGTATTTGTGAGTCACGGCAGAATGGATTTGAGATCCTGAATAAAAGTGGTTGAATTGATGTCCCACTACAGAGCCTGATTTTGCCTTGGAGCCAGGGTGAGCAGTTCACCCTATCGCAGCTCTGAGTAGAGCGACTGCTCCTCTGCATCGTCACTGATTTAATGCCTTCTGGGGGCATTTCTTTGGTTTTAAGAGCACATCAGACTGAAGAGACATGAAGACAGATCCAGAACAAAATGGGGAGACTGTATCTATATTTCTCACCCAGGAACATCTTGAGATTCTCCAAGAGGAGGAGGAATTTGTCACTTAGTAGATGGGTGTCCCCAAACCTGTTGCGTTATTATTCACGTTTGACAGTGCCTCTTTTTTTTGTCATTTGCAAGTACAAACTGAAGCCATCACTGGAAAATTAAAATATAATAGGACACAACTGCAACTCAGGGTTGTTTCTGGAGGAGATGCAGCAAAGTTTTGAAAATACTTTTGAAGTAACTGTTCCATATTTTTGGTCTTCATAGACTGACAAGAAGGGAAATAAAGACATTGTTAAAAGTAATCTTTAAGAAGTTCTGCTTACTGTTTACCTCAAGCCATAAAACAGCAAACATGTGAAAGAGAGAGCTCTGGTAAAATGAGACAGTTTTTAAAACTTTTGACTTATGTGCAAAAGATTTTAATTGAGAAGAAAGATACCACTGCTTATCATCCTGAACATAACCACCTCTTCAAAATTTCTCACACGTATGATTTATTGTGACAATTATTAATCCCATACACTTTCCATGCAATCGAACTGAACTGTCTTGCAAAGAAAATGGGACAAAATGTCAGTTTTTAAATATGTAAAGCCATACAGTAAAAGATTGTTGGACAAAGTGTTGGCAGAGGGTTTATTAGCACACAAATGCATCCAACTCCACATGTATTCTAGCTAGTGAGAAAACAAAAATCATCATCATTCATCATTTTCCTTTTAGTTCACAGTTATGTACAAGACTTATGTTTAACAAAAAGTCCATAAAATACATTGAAATTTCAATGTGACAAATTATAGAAGTATGGATACGTAATTACACTTTTTGGCAGCTAGAAAGATGAAAACAACTAACTGGATGTATTTTATGCCCAGTGGTATGAATGCAAAACTCAATATTATGCCTTCCCAAAGTCTGTAATCAGCAAGCTGAGTATGAGGGAATCATAACAGAATATTTGTATTTTGTTTCCCTGCTTATACAGTGATTATTTGTTCGAGAATAGGAGCTAATTGTTTGTCTGTTAAATTGAAATCAAGCAGGAGCCTCAGCATCACTTTATGATCACCTCACAACTTCAGCTAGGAAAAAATAAGATACATCTTAGGGAAATTGAAATCAGAGGTAAACTAAGCTGAAGAAAATGGTATCGATTAATCATTTTCTTTCTTCAGAATGAAACGGTACCCCGGCTTTATTAGTTCCTGTCGTTTCATAGTTTTCCTCTTCTTTGGTAAATAATGGATTGTGACAAATTATTTTTCCTTTTAGAATTATTAAAGTAGTTATCAATTCAATTTGAAATTCATTAGATTTTGATTGATGGCACCAGATTGCAGTGGTGTTATTGCAAAGATCAATCAGATTTTGACTCTCAGAATATTTCAGAACGGATATGTCGCTGTTCATCTTCCTCTCCTCCGTTTCTCAGAATCCCTGGTGTGACTCTTCTGATTGCGTCCATGAAAGTGAAAACATCCAAGCGTTATCTGATCAGAAGCATCTTATAATTACATGACATGATTTCTGGTCGTGTGATCTAACCATCTCTACGGATCAGCTGCAAATATCTCATTAAAAATACAAAACAATCGCATTTATAATTTCCTTCCTCTGTCTATGCTATATACTCTCATACTTGAGTCTTGATCTGTGATTTATGGAGCTTTACTGACACCTTCTGGTTAAATGGAGGAACTGCAAATTGAATGGAAAGTGGAGCGGCAGGACAAAGCACTCGACAAAATGTCCCCCCAAAAAAACAAAAACAACCTGAATTAGAATAGACAGAATTTAAGTTCAAGGGCAGAATGTTTTACAGCTAATTTTAAGTGGGATTCTGCAAAATAGTTCAAAGAAAATGTGTGTTGATTATTTGTTGTGAGTCATTTTATTGGACTTTAATTGTTTTTTGGGGGGTTTTAACAGAGAAAATGTATTTGCAAAGAAAATAATATTGTTCTGTTTTTAAGATTTGTGGGGGAACTATTTATTCCACTTCACTCTTTATCTATATGAGCTGTCATACTGTCTGCTCATAACAATGACTGACTGTGTCCGTGACTTAGAGCAGATAAGAAAGTGTTTCTGCTGTTGCTCAGTTTCAAATTCATGCAGACATAAATCAGTTTCACCACAGCAAATGTCATCAAATATTCCCTGATGTATCATCACAATACATAAGTTTACATTTTATTTCGTGAAATTTTGAACACAAAAAAACAGACTGAAGGCTCAAGAACCACATTAGATTCCAGTGGAATCTTTATTTTACATTCAGGAAATATAATCATGGGGAGCTTGAAATTATTGTCGACTCTTTTTTCATTGTGTTCTCTGTTATGAGAAAATATTATAATTTGTTTGGATATTTTCTATATACTGTCCGATTTCATATTCATAGATTTAATATATTAAGCAACATTTCAGTTAAACTAAAATGTGTTAGCGTTCTTAAAGCTCAATAAAAAATATTTAAATATTTATTTACATTTTAAAACTGTTACATTTTTTATACTATACTCATAAATTTGTAGCTGCCTCCTGCTCTGACTGAAGGACTATTTTTGATGCAATTAAGTTACTTAAATTCATATTGTTGAAATAATTACAAAAAAATCAGTAATTGAATTATTCTTAAGTTCATACATTCCCTCTGTATCAGTTGATTTGTTCATCCATAAACGTTATTTATTTTGTTGACACAAGAGGTCTCAATTTCAAGGCACACCTGGTTTTATTATTAGCAAAAAGCAGAATGAATTTTGGTGAAATAAGATTTTTAGTCAGTAATTTGTAAATGAAATTAAAATATTACTGATCTCTTATCAATCTGTAGACTGAATCTAAAAATTGTGCTTTGTACATAAAATGTTAGGATCATCAAACAACCACAGGATGAAATGTCATCGGCATGACCGCAAGAAAAATACAATTTATAGTAGCTGGTGAATGATGGATTTATAATAAAATGTAAAATACATCCCGATATGTGTATTTCCAGACAAATGTCACCCAGGTTCATTAGGAAAATTATTAATTTACATAGAGAGCCACAAAGCAGTAGAAGGGTGTTGGGAAATGATAAAATATTTGTTGGATTTAATTTATTCATTAAAAAAACATGTAACAAATATATAAATTATACAAATCAACCATTTCCAAATTTAGAAAAGTAGATTTAAATCATATTTATGTTTTCATTTCTATTATACTTTCTTTATTTATGCATCTTGATGCACTTAATTTCTTTCTTTTTATCTTTAAATTTCCTTATTTGTTAATTTTCATAACCATCGTCGCCCTGGAAAAAATTAAGCCTTCGCTAAATAATAACATTTTTTATCTTAATTCTTTAGGATACAATGTTTTATTTGATCAGTTCATCATTTACATCTTATTCTGTTTTCTGATGAAAACAACAAGATTAACTTTTTAAAAAATAATAATGTAAATCCAATAATAAATATATACTTTTAGATGAAAATATCTAGCAGAAATGTAGGTTATTTCAGTGACTTTCTGTTTTCATTAAGTGCCCATATTTTAAGTAATGGATTAAACCAGCTATTTTTTTTTCTGGTATATTTTTATATTTAAAGTAACAGCTTTTAAAAAAAACAAAACAGAATGTGACCTGGAACCGTAAAGAAAAGCTGCTCATCCTTTTGAGTTTAACGAAATTATGTAAAAATGTGCAACTGTTCTGAGTTTTGCCTGGAAGTTTCCTGACGGCTACAGAGACGATGCTGCATTTCTGAATAAAAGGTTGGTGTTCAACAAAGTGGCACAATTTAATTTGAAGTGCAAGGCTGCGATGTGCCCGTTAATGAAAGCTCTCAGCTTTAAGTTCTGTCTACTTTATATTCACAAAGAGAAACGAGCGAGGCAGCCATCGTGGCGACATGCAAATACACTGATCTGTCTAATACGAGCTGCACCCAATCAGACGGACGGAGACTTTGACAAGCAGAACAAATGCCCTGCGAGCATAAACACGTGCAGGTCAGGAGGAAGAAGAATTCAGCTTTCTTTATCCTCTTTGCAACAGACACATTCTGCATGTTCGCTTACTGTTAAATTACTCATCTGAGATTAGAGACGGCTTAAGGAAGAAAAGTTTTCCCTCAAAAGTTGATAAAGCCTTGCAATCTTATGTCGACTGAACATATGCAAAGATACATGTTAAGGAAGTTTGTTAAAGCCCCGCAAACTTTCCAGCTCTGATAAAGTTTCTTTCTGGAAGAGAATGAATTCAAATCCATGTAAAGGTTGGGAAAATAAGGCGAAAACCTGCTGTTGTTTAACAATACAGCAAACTTCCAATTAACATATCATTGCATCGGCAGAAATGTTGTGTTACAGAACGGAAACATAAAAGTACAAATGAACAACGGACAAACCCAACAAATGCTTACTGATAGCAGACTGTTTAGTGTTTTCTTTTCTTTTCCATACAGAGAGTTAAAAAGATCAGACTAAGAAGATGGCATATTAGGTGCACCATAGCAACATCACTTAAGTTAAGAATCAGCTCTGTTGGCAAAGTTTAGACACATAAATTAGAGACTGGAAATGGAAAATACAGGGCATATGTGTATGTACACCCAATACTTGTTTAACATGAAGGTTAAAATAAGCTAAATCAAGCTCCCAGACCGAGGCGAGATGAAAAATGGTTTGAATAAACAACTATCACTCCCCCGTCCGATTCCTCCTTGCAGCAAACCCCTCCATCATTAACCATGTCTGCTGTCCCTAGGCAACCCGGCTCCTTTCAGGCTGTATGGTTCTTCCTTGCCGTTCAGAACCCCATTCACAGAGTCACTCTTTACCACCACCACCACTACAGTGTCCCTGTCAGCAGAACAAGTGAAAAACAAAATCAATCTGATCAAGGAACAGAAACCTGAAGGTCCAAAGGTATCAGCTGCAGACCACTGAGGAGCTATGCAGATAGGCCATAACTCCTACATAGGGAACATGAGCCTTAAGAAGGTGCCATGCCATGCCTTTGCATTGGTCCTGCATTGTAGCAGCACCAACGAGCGGAAATATGAAGGACATCAACAACAAGCCAGTACCACTGATCTTGTATCTGATAAACACCTTAGAATATCCAACCCAAGAAACAGTAAAACCTTGATGGGGAAAAGATACAGAAGACATTAGAAATTTTGGTAGGATTGTGAAGGCTGGTTCTATAAAATTAGATCCAGAAAAATAAAAAATAAAACAAAAAATGGAGAAATGAGAAGTACAATGAGGAAAAGGAGAGAAGAGGCAACTTTCTCATCTTAGATTTGGACAACACCCTTTATTTTACTTTAGGGGAACATTGCAGTATTAAGTGTAAATACTGAGGAGTGGATGAGGGATGTGAACATGTGGTGCTGTTAAAATTAAGAGGAACAAAGAAAACAATTGATTCAAAATGCAAATAGACTTAAAATTAAGCTTTTGTTGATTTATTTTGAAATAGATTGAAAAGTAAAAATGCATCAGATAATATTTTGTGAACTTAAATGAATCGTGGAGTGACAGTTTGGTCCAAACTCCAGACCAGTCGGTGGCGGTAATTCACCAATATTCGTTGATGCCAACCACCAAAAAACGTCGAGGACGAAGTAGAAGATTACATAAGATCGGTAGTAACATGGAGTCAGGTTCTCTTCCGCGGTTTATGCTGGAAGTTTTTCTGGTGAATTGTTGTCTCGGTTTGGTTTCTTCTCTGTACTTTCACATGACAGAAGGGGAGCAAAAGTGTTTCATCGAGGAAATCCCAGCAGACACGGTTGTTGTCGGTGAGTTCATCACAAAAACGTTCAGCAACGACAATTAGTAAACCTTAAAAAAATAATCGTCAACAACTAAAACTTACACACTTCCTCAAAATGTCAACAGCTACCTTTTGTCTATAGACTCGTTCACGGTGTAGACATGGTAACTACAAAAGAACATGGATGAATGTGAAGTTTGTAAACGTTTCGAAACGTCAATTGTTTTTTATTTCAGGGAAACTGAGTCTAAAGTCATATGACAAAGAGGAAAACGTTTCCGTCAACAAACATCTACAGCAGCTGTGTTCAGAGACATAATATAAGGATATATTATAGACATATATACATATATATTATGTCTGTGGTTGTGCTGACTAGCAAAAGAGTTACGGTACAAAAACTTAGTTGATTACAGATTATGTAAATAGGCCACAAAGTAATGTTCTTCGTCTTAATATTTAAATAGTCATTTTATGAAATGTAAGATTACAGATTTCAGTGACTCACGATGAATATACATAAAGCCAATTACTTAAAATTGGACTACCACTGACAAAAACAAACGAACAACAAAAATAAAAACTACACACTTTTTTTCTGGCTTCTCAGGAGATGGTCCCGCCTCCCCACTGTCACCCTCAGTAGATAAACAAAGGGCTACCGACACCAGGTGGCTGGACTCTGAATTAACATCTTAAAAAAAATGTTTTACTGTTTTGAAGAACAAAACAGTTATTTAGTCTACATGGTAGAGTAAGCCGGGGCAACACAGACACAGACTGGACAAACAATCATGCAGTCACACACTCACACACTCACACTCACGCCTAAGGATCACGTTTTATATCTTTCCCCGATTTAAGACGCCTGATTCAGATGGTTCCAATTCAGCAATAGCCTGTTAATCAGCTGTTTATTGTGCTTTCCAGAAATGTTATTAAAAGAGCAGTATTGGTTAAAGGAAGCCATAAGAAATCTCACTGCAGTTTGTCATAAGCTAATAAGGGGGCACAGCAAATATCATTTCTTATGATCATGTCAGATGGGACTAAAATTAAGCATTTGTGGTCTAAATATAAAATGTGTAGCGATAAACACACTTTACCCACAGAACATCTAGGGTGAAACGTTCATCAACAAGATCAGGGAAGCTGGTTAGAATAATGAGGAGATGTACAGAGGTAACTCTCAATCCTGAAATGAATTCTGTTGGCAGATGCCTAAAACTACGACAGAGGATCACCTTCCATCACAAAAACAATCATAAACGTAGAGCCAAGATATTATGGGATGGTGCAGATCAAAGCCTGTTCATGTGTAAAAAATGTCCCAGTCAAAGTGCAGTCAGAAACAGGAACTGACCGATGTTGAGCATTTACCAAAAGAAGATGCTTATTATCTGTTAGCAAAGATGATTAGGTTCAGTAAAACAAGACTCAGCATATCTACCGTTTCTCTTCAGGTGGTTATTGGACGCAGCTTTACGATGAACAGAAGCGCGAGTATCTGCCGGCCACTCGGAATCTCACCCTGTCTGTTGCGGCCAGAACTCCTACTGATGAGGTTTGGGTTTTATATTCTAAATCAGGGTGTTTCTTTTTTATTAGTTTCTAATTTCATGTTTAGTTCACAGAACTTTTCTTTTTTTTTTTTCTCGCCACAGTTGATTCTGTCTCATAACGAAACCAAGGGGAGGTTCAACTTCACATCATTTACCTCAGGAGAACACAAGATCTGCCTCCAGCCAAGTTTATCACAGCCGCTGTCTGCAGGCTTCATAGTGGTGAGAGGAAGAGTCACTTGAGTTTGAATTAACTTTTAATCTGTGCCATATTATAAACACTTCAGCTGCACATTTTTTACACATAGGCACCATATGATGGGACTATATTTAAGGGGATAACAGAAGGAATTTTACTTCATTAATCAAATATGAAATTACTTCTGGATTCAGTAATGCATTAAAACACTAATTTTATGAAACACAAATCCTTGCCTATGCAGTTTTAGGAAGGATTTAATGTGTTTATATAAGTTAGCAGAAGAAAGCGAAGGGTATGTAGTTCTAACCCAGTTTTTGAGGTTTTGGGGTTTATATTATAGTAACTGATGGCAAGAGTAAGATTTAAAAGCTTAAATTTAGCCATATTTGGACAGTGCAAGTTTTAGCTGTTCAGAGAACTTTGACGTTGAAGTACAACATAATATCATCAGCACAGAAATAAATTCAGGCATTTGATACAGGGAGATGAAGCTTTTTCCCACTTGAAATGGAAAAAAGGTAGTCCGAGAATCAATCTTGGAGGGAAATATTTGGTTGTAGTTCCAGCTGCACTTTGTTCGGCTGCACTTTGTTGCACTATTTATCAAGTGATTCAGTGGCAAACTATTTCAACATCGGTGTCGCGTTGCAGGTGGTTCGCATGGACATCCGATCAGGTGAACGCACCTACAACTACACAGAGATCCAGAAACGAGAACTACTGACGCAGCTGCAGCTGCGAGTCAGACGGCTGTCTGCACAGATTCACGACATCCACAAGGAGCTGATCTACAGTAGGGTGAGTGACACTGTTGATTGCAGAGTTATTTTGTGCACATGTATTTTAAAAAAAAATTAAAAAAAAAAAACCACTTATGTTTGTATTCACAGAGCAGAGAAAAAGACTTCCTCGCCATCAACCACAACATCGACATGTGGATCTATTGGTGGCCCATCATCCGCAGCGTGTTTGTGGTGACCTTCATCATACACATCACAAACAGCTGCTGAGATCACAGCTACTGTTCAGAGTAAAAAAATAAAAAAAAAATCCCAAACATATTTACATTAAATTTCCTCCTGGAGGAAGTTGCAGTGTTTTCTGTCTGAAGAAAACTGCTGACACATCCTGTTGTGTTCCAGGCGACATCAGTAAACTCTGGACCTGCAGAGGAAACACAATATAGACCAAACTGAAATTGGAAAAAAAAAAGATTTCCCCCCCAGCCAACTGAGACACCCTATAACGTGGTGCTGGAGAAACCATTGTTTACCTGGAGAAAGCAGAGATGGAGATGATGCAGAGCAGGAACTCGAGGCCATAGAAGCAGAGCAGCACGGCGCTGAGAATGAACTCGAGCCGCAGCACGAACGTCTGCAGCAGCAGGTAGTAAACGGCCAGCGCTGTGCAGGGAAACAGGATGAAGAGGGACAGACAGGAAGACAGCGAGCGCTCGCACAGGTTCCCCTTCCAACCTGGAGGAAAAACACTGCAGACGGTCAGAGGGAAAGACTGATGTTTGTTTCTGTCTGCTGCTGCTGCGAAAAAAGCCATCTGTTTAACTAAACATGTTTAAATACTACAGATATAAAGATGTTCCAGTATGTATACGACTTTATAATACCTGCAAATAACAATAATTCAATAAAATGAGCTTTTTGTAGTTACTCAGATTGTCTTTGTCTGATGTTAAAGTTTGTTTTATCGGAAATATTTAAATGTAACAAAAGGGTAAGGGTGAAAATACTTTTCTTTTCCACCAACACAGAACTTTAAAGATGAACTGATCAGGCTTTTCCTGGTTGATGACAATTTCTAGATTTCTGTGAGAGCTGACCTTCTTGTACCAACTTCTCTTTCATTTGAAGCACAAAAGCAAGTGATGGTTTAAAATTCAACTGAAATGCAGGAAGTTTAAGATTAGCTCCATTTATGCACCAAAGCTTATGTCCTTGACCTTTATTTGATTTAGTACAAAATTCAACAAGTGCATGCTGTCAGCTGATGCATTTCTAGAAAAAAGATGGGAAATTTTTAGTCTTGATACATTTAATAAATAGCAGTATAAAAGATAGAAAGTTTTCAATATTTCAGTATCTGCTCATCACAAATTAGAATCAGTCAAATGAGAATTTGTCAGTTCTCTTCTTTGGACTGCAGATTGTTGCATTTGGATGTAAAAGATATTTAGTAACAAAAATTTAATCAAATATGGAAATTCAGTGAGTGAACATAAAATATATTTTCCATGACAACCGAAACTGATGCGACAGCAAAAGCAACGGAAAAGAAGCACAAATTTGATCAAATTCGGTCTGACATGTCATAGTGAAAAAGAACAAAACACTTACAAATTGCATGAAAAGTGAATTATTTCTAAAATTCAGATATTGCAGGGATCAAAGGAAAATACTGATTCATTTTCCAGTTGTTGCAGTTTAATTTCTGTGTGTAATCTATTTAAAATGGTTAACCATTGTGATGTAGATTTAACTGTCTATATCAGAATCTGAACAAATATGATGCTTCAGTTCCTGAAATGCACTGTGTTAAAATAGGGAAACTGAACAAAGATGTCTGTTTTGAAAATATATCTATACATTGAAGTGATTTCTATCATTACTGAAAGGATCCAAATTTCTAAAATAAAACTAGTTTTAATCCAGTTCATCAGACATGTTATCTCAATTCTTATATAAAACATTTTATCTGGTTTAATCACCCAAAGCATGGGTGCAACATTATCTTCCAGCCAGATACACTTTATTTTGTTAAGAAATCTACAAACTCAAATGTAGAGTTCTATGTTTCGTGCATTTTTCTCTCACCATAGAAAATGCGAAGAGTCTCCAGAGCGAGGAAGAGCAGCAGCAGCACCACATCCAGGACCAGATTATCTGTTGGGTATGGCAGTAAAATTCCTGAATAGAGACAAGTCATAAGATAATAACCACAGTCATGTTAAATACTGGTTTGTATTTACAACCACAAGACAAAACTTTTGGTTTACAAGTGATTTTGTAAATGCTGAGACTCATTCACTGTGATTTTTTCTCAATCTTAAGTGAATGCATAAATATGCCATGTCAATATCAGAGAAGAATGGACTGACTGGTGTGAGATGACAATAAGGTAAGAGTGGCTAAAGAAAAAGAGAATCCAATTAATCAATCAATCAAATTTAATTTGTATAGCACATTTTAGCAGCAAGGCATAATTAAAATAGAAACAGCATGTGACCGTGAATAAACAGAAAGACAGAGAATTTTTAAAAAGAAAAAAGATTAAAATAGATTAAAACATTAAAACCTGCACCCTTTGTAGGACTTCAGTTAAACGTCTCACACCTCAGAGTTTTAATTAAAATGCATTGATTCGTCTAACTGGGACGTTTTCCAGGGGGGGTTACATAGACAGTGTGAAGGAGAAATAAAAAGAAGTTAATAAATAGATGAAAATGGTCATCCAATTTGAGCTCACCAAAGCTCAAATTTAGATTAAACGTTGGGGAAATCTTGCTTGATTTTGTTGTGCAACTAAAAAAATCCATATGGTAGTGTCAGAACCTGGTACTGGAGTATAATCATAACTTCCCAACAGGATGCCACAAAGATCAAATCATCAATATGGACCAAAATCTCAGAGGATGGTTTCTAACACCTTTTGAATTAATGGACTCAAAGTGTACTCAACTTAGTATTAGCAAGCAACCGTCTTTTTAAATCAAGAGAAGTTCCACTTCTCTGTTTTCTCCTCTTTTTTTCTCTGCAGGAGTAGCTGCCAATGGATTTGCATTGATCCCTGCTACACTGAATGTCAAACATTCATCTCACCTTTGTAGATGAACATGAGGATCTCTGCCAAGTAGAAGGCAGAAAAGTACCAGCTGTTCAGGTAGAGAAGAACCTGCAAAGGTGTTGAAGAGAGCTGGGAAAAGGACGGTAAAGGACCAAAAAAGACAATTGAAAACAGTAGATCTGAATTAGTTTTATTGCAAAGGATACGACTACTTGGCTCCCTGAAGGAAAAGAGGAAAGAGGGAAAATACGATGGTTAGATGCACATTCAGGATGATTATTTTGTTGGTAAATACAAAGAAAAAAGTGTCTACAGTAACCTCTACAGTAGGCAAATGTGTGCGTCAAAAATATTTAACTAATTAATCAAAATCTAAACTACAAAAAAATGCCCCGACGTTTTAATAAACTTGATTGAAAAAGTGACAAGCATTATGGCGGTTCATAAGAAATCTGATCTGTTTGTTGTCGCTAAATAAAGCAACCGCCAATATTTCTTCGTTTTCACTTCAAGCGTCGTCCGTTTATTTAAAACTGTGTTCCAAAAGTCATAGATGTCGCTGAAAAACATCCGGTTGATGTAAAACGCCTATAACGACATGAAATTAACAGCAAAGCTTGAAACTTACCGGGCGCCATGATCGAATCCGCCTGGTTGCTATGGAAATGGCTTGGGAACTGTTCAATCTCTTCTTCTACTAGGAGCGCTGCATCCGGAGGTTGCACTGCTGCCATCTTCTGGAGTGAAAGAGTTACAGCAAGAGTTCTGATCTGCATTTCGTCGCGAGAGGCAAGGCCACACACTACAATTTTGGATTAATTAAATTATTCATATTCTTGCAAACAAATCGGATTTATGTAGAACCCGCAAGACTATAATTAAGATCTTCTCAAATGTTATTTAATACGCTGCTGACAGTGCAATAGAACACGTCTACAGTTTAATCATATTTTACACATTTACATGTCTTATTTGTTTCTCACACAACAAATAATATATTATTAAATCTATATTATTAAATCTATTGACATCCTGTTTTATGACTAAAAAGAAAGAAAGAAAGAAATGAAGAAGAGAAAAAAATTAATGAAGAAAAGAAAAACAGAGCAAAAGGGTGACTTTATTTGATTTTCCTGTTGCTATTTGCTAGATAGAAATTTTAAAAAACTACATAATGAAATCAAATCAAATTATTGCATTTCTTATTTCTTAAATAGTTTCAATGATTGCTTTTTGATTTAACTATTGACTTATTTCATCCACTGAATTTGGCACCTTTAACAATAACAACAATAATCAAAGGATCGATTTCCTAATTTTATACCATTCCAGTTGGATGGTGAATGATAACCACACTAAACATTATAAGCTTTAATCGTTTATTCAGTTAATCTTGTACAAAGATCCTTCATACAAAGGTAAAAGCAGCTTGAAAGGTGTGATGCGTAAAGAACTACTAAATCAAGATTAAGAACTACAACATCCAGCATGCTTCTGCGGCGCGCTGATTGGCTAGGGATCTACGAGAGTTTACGTGGCACAATACTGTCGTTACCCAGGCTCAGTTCGATCTGTGGTCTGAGATGTCACATTGGGTCAGGATGCAGCTTTCGATTGTGTTTTCAGTTTTCCTCCTTAATATTTTCTACAACTCTGTCTCTTCGTTGTACTTTCACATCGGAGAAACTGAGAAAAAATGCTTCATAGAAGAAATCCCGGACGAGACCATGATTATCGGTGAGCGATTGTTGCTAACAACGAGTTAGCTTAACGGCTAGTTAGCTTGACGGCTAATTGAGCTAAAACCTGTTTGTCATGTCAAAAAAGTTAGCGGACAGCAAACATGTGTACACAAAATGTTTTTATATGTGCTCTATGTTTTATTATATATATATAGTCGTTAATTATCATAATATATTGGTGGTTGTTCGATTAGAAGTTATAATCTAGTTCGTTTTTCAGGAAGTTTCATGTCAGATTGGAACAGATGGCTGTCTATGTTCTTTAATTTTACGCTGATATGATTGAGTAAAGAGCATAAAATCCAGAAAAGTAATGCTCATAAATTCAGGAAGAACTTATGTTCTTTTGTTCCCAATAACCTTTTAATACATTATTTCTGCCACACATTATCTTGTTAAAATGTCACATCTTTGTTCTTTTGCATTTATATGAATCTTTTAAAGACATTTTTAAAGTGGTGGTTATAGGCCAACTAATAATTTGGATCAAATCATCCCAGTATTAGTTGCAAGTCAATTCTGTCTAAATGCAAGCTCTGCTTAAGGAAGAATTGTCCCTACTTGAATTTCTAGTACATTTTCTAGGTGTTACACATAAAGTGGGTGTATGTTTAATGGAGGAGGGCAGCGAATATGGCACTGCTGTACATGTGTTGTAATTTAGTGACCAATGAATCAGCTTATTGCTATCTGCAAGACAAACTGTCTACAACTAGAACACACTTTGGCACACATCAAAATAATATGAAATTTGACATTGATGGAGGTTTACCTTCTCAGCAGGCCGAGTTAATGTCTGTTGATTCTACTGTCTTGCCCTCTGTGGCTCAGTTGGGGAGCCTTAAAATGACCCTATATCTGGTCCCTAATGTGCTGTGGAGTATAATAAAATGTAAGTGGGAATTTGTTGTTTCATTTTGATTTAGAGAAACGGTGGCATGAATTGTGAGGCTCCCAATTTATCCCCAAAAATGTGATTCTAGCGTCTAATCTGATGCCTCTATCTTAGAGTGAAGGCATTTGAAGGCACTTGGTCCTATTCTTATGAAATGAGAAATCTGTCTATAAAAGTTGAGCAAAACGTCTGCAACAAATGTCAACCCTAGTAAAGTCCAACACAGCTGGAAGCAGGTTTGATTATTTAGGGTTAGGATTACCTAACCCCAAGTCCCCGTCATATTAGTATATCCAAGGGTTTAGTCATTTTAACTAAGTAAAGTGTGCCTGTAACATTCCCTAGGACATTGTAAAACATTCTAATATTAAAAATAACATTTACATGCTACCTTCACTTGTGTTTAAATCTATATTTTTTGTGTGTGTATTAACAGATTTAAACATTTTAAATCTAAAGTGATTTTCCTGGCGACTTCAACAGGTTTTTGCTGATGTAAAATGCAGCTGATTCCACAGGAAATGAGCATCAATATCTTTCACATTAGATGTGGGATATGGATGTTTCCAGCTCAAATTCATCATGAAGGTTTAATGTTTATGTCTCTGTTCAGGTAACTACCGTACTCAGCTGTATGATAAGCAGAAAGAAGAATATCTGCCGGCGACCCAGGGCCTGGGTATGTTTGTGGAAGTCAAAGACCCTGATGATAAGGTGAACGCAAGAAATAGGAACAAGTTTAAATGACTGGAGCAGCTGCATTGAGTTAACACGGTGTGTCTGTAGCTCGAGCAGGTCTGACCTCCTCTTCGGTTTCCTGCAGGTGATTCTGTCTCGGCAGTACGGCTCGGAGGGACGCTTCACCTTTACCTCACACACACCCGGGGAGCATCAGATCTGCCTCCACTCCAACTCCTCCAAGTTCTCCCTGTTCGCCGGAGGCATGCTGGTGAGGAGGCAGCCCACTCTGAGCAAATACTACCTTAAACGTTTTGAAATGTGTTTTGACCTGCTTGTCTTCTCTGACAGAAACTCTTTTCCTCATGTTCTTGCTCTTGTTCTAACTGCTGACATTTTAAGGACATTACTTTAAAGACATTTAAACTCAATATGCAGGAATTCTGTAAGTGGAAACTCCTGGAGGTTTGGATGAAAATGTCCTGCTCAACTCTTTTTTTTTTTTTTTTTGTCTTTTGCAGCGTGTTCATCTGGACATCCAGGTGGGCGAACACGCCAACAACTACGCTGAGATCGCTGCCAAGGACAAACTGACAGAGCTGCAGCTGAGAGTGCGGCAGCTGGTGGAGCAGGTGGACCAGATCCAGAAAGAGCAGAACTACCAGAGGGTCAGTCAAATCCTGCAATCTGTTGTTCCTTAGAGGTTGTTCCTTAATAACTTGTGTCAGAGAAGAAGTCTTTATTAGATTATATCTATTTTTTTTATTTCTTGAGAGCAAACAAGAATGAATAAACCTTTTTTTTAGGAGCGTGAAGCTCATGTAATATGATTGTTCACCAGTTTTGCTGTTCACTTTGATGAGTGTGGCTTCCTGCTAATGAAGACCAAAAAATCTGGTTCTCAGAATTATAAGGAAAAAAATATATATTTTTAAGGCAGAACTTTTATACCATGGTTGTCCAGCAAACTCTCCTCACTCCGACCTCCATGCTGGATCTATGGCGTATTGTCAAGAGGAATATTCAACAAAACAACAGAGGAGCAGAGACTTTTTAAAAGGAATTTCAGCTATTCAGATGTAAGAAGTGAAAGCAGAGGTCATTTATATTAATCTGTCTGAAATGTTAATATATCGCCCCCTGCTGTCTGTGTGTGTCATCAGTACCGTGAGGAGCGTTTCCGTCAGACCAGTGAGAGCACCAACCAGCGCGTCCTCTGGTGGTCCATAGTGCAGACCCTCATCCTGGTGGCCATCGGTATCTGGCAAATGAGACACCTCAAGAGCTTCTTTGAGGCCAAAAAACTGGTGTAACTCTTCCAAAGGAGCGTGTGTGTGTTTTTTGGTATCTACTGATGGATGCAGTAAAAAAAAAAAAAAGAAAAGCAGCTGCTGTTGGGCAAAAATCCAGCTGCACCTAGGTTAAACTTGAAAACATTTTTTTTTTTTTTTTGGGGGGGGGGTTTGCTGAGTTTCTCCCATCTACAACAAACATCCAGGACACGTCTCCCTCAACTACTGGAAGTTTAATCTTTCAGTCGTGTGCAAGACTGATGCTTGCACCCTTGCAGTAATTTATTTTATCGTGTCTCCTCTCTTTTTTTTCCCCACTTTGTGTTACTGGCCACTCAAGATGATGATAAACTAAAGTCAGGTTTACACATCATGTTAAGTTATTTTTCTTTGTTTTGCTATTTGAATTCTCCTGAAGTCATTGTGATCCATTTTCTCCCGATTGAAGTATTTGAGATTAAATCCAAAAGCTCCTCATCAGCTTTTCTCAATTAAAACTTTGGCGTGCGTCTCTGGCAGACATATCTGTGCAATTATTTGGCAGCAACTTTACACCTCGAAACTTCATGACTGCCACACACTTGTTAGAAAACTTTTATGAATTTTATTTAAATGTTTTCTTTGTCAAAACACCAAATTTCTGGCACTCATTAAGATTTTTTTTTTTAAGTTTTCACCTTTAAATTAACGTGCCATCACTTGTTTTAAAGGCCAGCGTTGTTTGTCAATTTCAACAGGACGACTGCCATGTTTTGAGGGCTGAATGAATAACTGCAGTGGTCTGTATCCCTCTTTATTACGGAATAGTACATGTAATATTACACACAACTGTGCAACCTTTTTTATGTTTTTGATGGTAAAAGTCTTTTTTGTGAATGCACTGTTTTCATGAAGCTAAATCACTTTGCAGTTGATTATAGAACCCAAGCTTTCATTAAAATTACTCCAACATGCTTCTTTATTTTGCTGAAATTTGGTGTCAAACAAAATCTGATTTATTTTGTGTTTAGCTACAGAAAAAGGAAAACGAAAACAGAAAGTTGCCTTTTTCTTCCCAAAAACCTGCATTGCATATTACTCAGCTTTGTTGATTCAAACACCCTCAAATGTTTTGGTCCTTTTGCTTAATCTTTACAGTTTTTCTTTCTTTAAAAATGATTGTATTTTTTTGTTAGGTTTCAGTTTTCTGGGGATAGAAATGTAAGCAGTTGGTGGTTTTATTTTTGCTAGATGTGGAGCTATTTTTATCAGTGCATATGAGGTTGCACTAAGAATAAATGGTCTTTGTCTCCTTTGGTTTGAAAGATGTTCTGGCTCACTGAGGCTTTCTATTTCTCCTTGTAAATGTCACATC
Source organism: Micropoecilia bifurca (assembly GCA_903067075.1). Classification (NCBI taxonomy): domain Eukaryota; kingdom Metazoa; phylum Chordata; class Actinopteri; order Cyprinodontiformes; family Poeciliidae; genus Micropoecilia; species Micropoecilia bifurca. Next base: position 763 of record CAEGAF010018454.1, on the reverse strand, counting down.
AACAGCTCAAGTCACTGTAGAGTTTTTATATTCTGTACCTATAATGTATTTTGAGGGAGAACGTTTTTGAAGCAGATAAAGAAATGTGACTGCAAAAATGAATAAAACCAATACAACAGAGAGTTGGAACAATTTTCTTTAAACATAAAATTCAAATATATGATTTGGCCAGATTGTGCAGTAACATGTTTAGTGTAAACACTTTGTAGGAACTATCAAGCATTGCGGTTGGGGGGCTAATGATGGTACTTTGCAATAATCAGGTTGACTGTAAATTCCTTAATTGTGACAAAATATTTCAGTCAAATCTGAGACCATCTGTCCCAAATGTTGAAGCTTGGTTTAACCCTCCTGTTATGTTCGTTTCTGAGGTACATCAGTAATGTTCGCGGGTCAATTTGACCCGGGGAGAGTTTAGTGATGCTACAGTGTCAGAAACGAAAATATTCCTCCCAAACCTTTTTGTGTCTGATTATTAACTCCAATACTAACCATTTCAATCAATATTTGTGCAATTATGTTTTTTTATTTCTCACAAATAAAGGATAAATGGCGACAATTTACTCATTTGGACATAAAAAAATGTGATTTACATTTTTTATGACCACTGAAAAAATCTAAACACAAAATAACACTAAATATCTTTGAAAGTGACTTTTTGTAAAAATTTTTATATTACTTTTAGATTTTTTTTTTGAAGGGGTGATGTTTATAATTGAACTTGAGACACTTTTCTGCTCTGGGTCAAATTGACCCGCTGATT
>CAEGAF010018401.1:0-13542 GCA_903067075.1 Micropoecilia bifurca | reverse complement strand
CCCCCCCCCCCCCCCCCCCCCCCCCCCCCCCCCCCCCCCCCCCCCCCCCCCCCCCCCCCCCCCCCCCCCCCGGCGGGAGGAGAGAGGGGGAAAGTTGGGAGGCAGATTTAAAGTTCATTCAGCTCCTCCGTCCGCGCTGCGCTCCCTGGTCCGTCCCGGCGGCTCGGGAAGGAGGAGGGCGCCACCCGCCGGTGGCTCCTGGCAGCAGCAGGAAGATGCAGCTCGTTTGTCATTTCCAGGCGCGTTGGTGAACTTTTATTTTTTCCACACGTGTAAACGTCTAATACAGTCTAGGTTATATAGTTACGAACCTCATTAGTGCTACTCAGACGCCTGAGCTTTTCCGTGGTTTGCTGTCATCTCTAATGAGGGACCAACTTCTCTTGGCTGTTTCTGCATCACATAAAGCAGTTTGAAAATCCTGTTTATTAGAAATACATCAGAGTTTTTCCCCTTCTGACTGCATTTTAGGGTGAAAATACAGAAATTCTAATGTTATGCAGAAATCAACTAACAGGATTAAAACCCTAAAAAATAAGTTACTTAAAGAAGATTGTCTACATATCTGTACAATAATTTGTGGAACAAAGTATCAGTTACAGTTTATCTTTGGTTATGGAATATGGGAGTGAAATTTATAAAGTTACACAGTGAAATGATTAACAGGAACATTTCGGTTTATTTAGCCAGTCACAGATAGTTATATTTTCACAATGTTACTAATACATTTATAAATGTCATCCCTAAGTATTTAATTTACAAGCTACATATTTAGTTGTAAACTCAATATTTAACCTGTCACAGAGAAAGTCAAATTAAATGGATAGCACTCTAAACGGTTAGCAAAATAAAATATATTTAGCTATAGTTAACAAGCTAAATATGTAGATTTCTTGCCAAATATTTAATTAGGAAGCTAATTTTTAAAGTCTGAGCAAAAATATCTAGTTTGAAAATATTTTGTCAACACCATTGTAATTATTTAGTACAGCAACTTAATATTGAGCCTGTCAGAGAAAGTCAAATTTAATGGTTAGTAAATTAACTAGCAATCTAAATAATTGACTAGCTAAACATGTAGCTTTCTTGCTAAATATTTAGTTTGCAAGCTAAATATTTAGGTCTGAGCAAAATATTTAGTTTGAAAATAAACATTTAGTTGGTACACTTAAAGTACATATTCAGCTCAGAGTTAAACATTTAGTTGGGAACTAAATATTTAATTTAACTAAATGTTTAGTTTTTAAAATAAATATTTGCTGTACAAAGTAAATATTTATGTCCAGAAAACACCTGGAAAGCAGTCTGTGTGATGAGCTCAGCAGAAGTAGTTCTGTCAGGTGTTTGCTAATTGCTTCTGGCTAGTCTGAAGGAGCTGAGTGGGAAAGAGGGAGGAGCTGCATGGAAAAGGCGGTGCTCTGTCCACACAGGCGTTTTGCACCACTAAATGGTTGACATGGACACTGAAGGGTTTCTTGGACATGCATGAAAGAAATTAAGAAAAAAAAACACTTCAGGTATGTCTTTGAGGAGGAAAAAACATTCTAACATGTTGTACAGCTCAATAAAATAGATTTTTTTAATACTGTTCCTTTAACAGTTTGAAATTATCAGTAGTTACGTTCATACACGTAAAGTAATGTGTGGTTTCAGACCCTTTGTAGTTGGAATCTTGTGATTTCAACAGAAGATTGTGTCTGTGATCTACATTAATGTTGAAGGAGTTGAAAAAAAATGTTAATTTTGAATTGAAAATCACCGACTTGAGAATGCTTAAATAAAAGTAGACTTAATCATTTCAAAACCTCATCAGTCCCCTAGTATCTGGCTGCTTCTAGCACATTAGCTTGTTGATATTTTAGTGTGAAATTTTGTTCAGCAAAGCCTCCTAAGGTATTTATTCAAAACTGATTTGATTATTATCTGACTGTTTCTTCCTTCACATCTATTATTTGGTGCTGTTGCTTGAATAATGAAACTTACTGTTCTACAAAATGTTCAAGTGCATCTTCACCAGGCCCCTTATTTCGGCAAACTTAAAGACAACACATAAACCAAAGCAGCACATACAGGAAGCAAATATGGAGTTTTTTCTGAACTTTCACAGTGCAGCAATCTCAACTGGAAGCACGGAGAACGGAGAGCTGCATTATCCGGGACTGCAGGGCTGCGCCCAGAACATGATCGGTTCACAGCAGCCGAGCAGCCTGTTCATCCTGCTTCCATCTGGAGGAAAAGTAGAACCACATCTGCAGCAGCAGACTTCACAGTGGTTTCCTTCATCCTGCTGAGAGACGACCAAATTCATCCTCTACACACTTCACAGAAATCCTTTGCTTGTTACTTGATTGATTTTTGTGTGTGCATGTGTGTGTGTGTGTGTGTGTGTGTGTGTGTGTGTGTGTGTGTGTGTGTGTGTGTGTGTGTGTGTGTGTGTGTGTGTTTCCGGACGGTTTCTGTACATGTTTCACAAAGCGGCTTCTTATGTAAACTGTATAATTAATTCAAGGCCAACTAAAACTTCATAGATTTTTGCTTTATTGTAAAGTGAAACATTCATAGAGAATAACACTTTTGGTTACTGATGTCACAATTTCTATAACTGTCTGTAACCAGTGCTTTTAAAATGTGACATGTCTACTATTAAATGGTGCAGCTATTTTCTTTCCAGCACACATCATAATTTCAAGGTATGGTCTCAAATAAAAAAAATGAAATGTTACTCCATAGTTTGGGTTTCCACATTTTACAAAGAAAGTCAACCAAAGCTCTACATTTGAGGTTGTCCCTGTTTTATATTGTATGTTAATAAAATTCAGATAAGTCATGTAATATTCTTTTTTTGAAGGCCTCAGAGAATTATTGGAGAACATTTGTGAACAAACAGCATCATGAAAACCAAGGAATACGCAGAGAGGTCAGGAGGGAAGTAATTGAGAAATTTAAAATCAGTTAGACTATAAAACAAAATCTCATGCAGCTCTGCTCACTCCATCATCCAAAATGAAACAGAGAATGGCAGAACAGCAAACCCACCAAAACATGACCATGAAAGGAAAACAAATGGCAGAGAGGAGAAGGAAGTGTCCAACGGGCTTATGGTAATGCTTGTGAAGATTGACAGAACAACATAGACAAGTCTATGAGTGTCAAAAAAGTCACTGTTTTCACAGCAAACTACAAGACAATCTGCTTGAAGTTTCTGACAAGCAATGAAAGTAACACAGAAAGCATGGAAGACCAAAATTGTACTTAAATCCATACAGAACCGTGGCCTGGCCATTGCATCCTTACACATTCCTGCTCTCATTTCTCATTTCCCTTGAGTGAGATGTTTGGGATTTGTGTTATATTCACAGAAATCACAGCTTGATTTCTGTGAAAAAAATTTAACAAATAGAAAAAGGAGTTGTCAACAATGCGGAGTCTCTGGATTGTTTTAGAATTCAGACATTCAGAAACTAGTTGTAGTCTGCTGCAAAGTTGTAGTTTGAAAGTACCATTGGAGGTCCCTCATCTAGCAACCCCACCGAAGGTTGGCCTGGTATCAAGTGTGTTACCATCCAAAAACCACTTCTGATTGTTGTTGTTGGTTGTACAGGAGGCTCAACTTCTCCTTTTCAATGATCTACAGTTGCATAAATGCGCACTTGCCATTTTCATGTGTGAGTGTAAATGTTTAGTTGGGGTATTGTGGCTTAGTAGCAGATTATTTTCACTTAAAGTGCCAAGAGGCTCTAAAACTGCTGAACTAAAGCAGAGCTGAACAGACTACAATCTCTTTATCAAAAAAGATGTTGTGCTAACAATGTAATGAACATGTTTTGCGAGTCCACAGAGTTATTTTTACCTGTTCAAAGATGCATAATAGGTCACATTTGAAAGCTATGATAGACCTACTTTGTGTAGGTCTATCATGTAAAATATCAATAAAGTCTAGAGTGTAAAATATTAAATTATTTTAAAAAGAAAGCACATCCTGTATTTATATTCAGTGGAACATATATTGAGTTGGGCCTCCACACCCACTGTCAATTAGCACCTAAGGGAAACCCAAGCTGCCATCCTCTAACGAGACGTCTCCGCTTCTAAATCTGGATGGCCCGCTCCACCAAGCAATTCCCCATTAATCAGTTCTCCTGTAAGCGTCAAGAAACCTCTTTAGAGCCTCCCACGAAGACCTCATCATCCCATCATTTGTGAAACAAAGCCGTGTATTTTTGGAAAATGGAACGATACATGGGTCTGACAGTCAGATGAAAGCCTGCCTGAACATATGGAGGGAAAAATCAAGAGGAAAAAGAGAGTGCAAGCAGAAAATGATGATGTTTACTGTCACACAAAGTTGGTAGGGAGTTAAGCTAAAAAAAAAGGGGGGAAAACTCAATCTCCCGAGAAGAAGATTCAAGTCGAACAATTGTCCAAAACATTTAGGGCTTTGCAGATGGTTCATCTGTGACAGACGGTGAATGTGACTATATCAAGTTTCCCCTGGTCTTGTTGCACACTGATAACATCAAATAGATGTTACTCTCCGCTGCGTGTGTGTGTTTGTGTGCGTGTGTATTCCTCTGTCTGCATGTGTGTCTGCAGATCCACTCAATTTTGCAGCTGATCAGGCAGAAATTGAAAATGTTCATGGGGCCAAGGAGACAGCAGAGAGAGAAAATGGGAAGTGGGGCAGAGATGGAGAGAAAGGAAAATGGAGGATGGGGTGATGGGGCAAGGGGTGTTGGAATGGGATGAAGAGAAAAGCTAGAGGAGGCAGAAGAAAGTCATGTTATTTACCCAATTCCCCTTCTGGATGGTCCATAGAGGGGACGTGTAATCGCATGATAAAAGGGGACGAGGGAGTGTGTGTGTGTGTGTGTGTGTGTGTGTGTGTGTGTGTGTGTGTGTGTGTGTGTGTGTGTGTGTGTGTGTGTGTGAGGGCATGAGTGGGTGTGTGTCAGTGGAGTGGCAGTTAATTATCCAAGGAGGGGAAGTCCTCTTTAGTTTTCATCTCAGGGTCCAAGCAGAGAGCAGGTTCATACTGACGGAAAGAATGGAAAATAGATTATATTCTTCTGTTTATTCAAAACTCTTCCCCTGATATAATCTGCTCATTCCACTTGCCTTATACCATGTGGTATAAAGTCTGAGGTCAGGATGTTGCAAGTGTTTTCTTATTTTAGAAAGACAGCCATAAAGAATAAAATGTTTGGTTGGATTTAAAGTCACAAAAAAACAACAATAGTCACTCTGATTTTGATTTGGTCTTACTGTAGGAATTATGGATGAACAAAGATTTCACTGGTTGTAAAAGGTTTGAGTTCCCACTATTAAAACTCATGCAAAAAATGTGTTTTACATTTTAATATATAACTGTGACCAAGTGCTGTAAAATTTTATATTTTTATAGGAACAAAAAGATTTATTTGATTTATTTAAATTTCTTAGCTGACTGAAGCTCTAGGTAGGTGTTTACATTTTCGTTTTAATTCAATTTGAATAAGTTTTAAAAAAAAACAAACATTAAAAAGGGAGCATTGTGTGTTTATAATGTTTTTGCAGTAATATATTCAGCAGTCAGTTCATGTGTTTACTGGAGTCTTTCTCCTACAGTGTAAGGTTTTTCCATATAGGAATTCTATGATAGTATCTCATTAGGCAGTTATCTAAAGTTGGATAAATACACCAAACATATGTGCTAAATGCCAGAGAAAGAGAAGTCAAACATAAGCCTTGCATCTTTACACGAAAACATGACAGACGCTTTCAGTAAGAAAGAAAGAAAAAATGCATTAAACTTTCTGGACTATTTTTGAATTATTTTTCTCGAGATGATATTGAAATCTGACACTGTGTCTAGAAGCGGTAAATAAAGAGCCGTTTTCATGTGGAATCTCAAAAGCTATTACACAAAGAAATATGAACACACAGTTAATGAATCGATCTTATTCAATCCGTGTTCAGCACCAAAGAGTTAAACATGTAAAAAGATGCATTCGCTAGCTACATTTTAACCATAAAATTGCAAACGATGTTGACGAGAAGTCTGGGCACAGGAGAGCCTCTTGTCCTGCAGGGACACACCCGGCGGATTCACCCTGAATCTATTTATGATAACAGGATTTCTACTGTTTGGAACTTGTGGATTCCAGGATTATCGACAAATTTGTGACGGACTTGGCCGAACTAGCAAACACTCAGAGTGCTGGTGTGGACAGAGACCAGGTCTCTAAAACTCACTAACCGGATGGAATCGATCTTAAAGAAGTTGCTAGTTTCGGCTCAGCGGAACGACCAAACTAATTTGGATGATTGGGAATAGAGATGTATCAGAGAGACTTTAGGGAAGATTGAAATTCATAATCTTCCCGACGTAAGACATTCTGGCTTTCCCCGTGTGGCCTTGGAAGGGCTGCATATCTCTAATCTCCTTGAAGATATGTAAACACAACGCTCTTGCCTATTTCCTCCTCACCCCTTCCTGTATCCATGGAGATGCAAAGCTGAACGCTCCTAAGGACATCATGCCTTGATAACAACATCTTATCGGACTCTGCCAGGAGGCTCAGTAAGGTTCCTTCGTGTCCCTTTGACGTTTCCACCTTCACACGTGTCTTTGTTTTACCCCTTTGTTTTGTCTAAATGTTGTCACCTGCCCTACTGTGTCCATTCCTCTTTTTTTGTTTTAGAAACGGTGGAGTACTCCCTATTTAACCCAGAAAATGATTATTTTAGTTTATTAGTGATATATGAAATTGTGGAGTACGCACTATTTAGATCAATATTATACAGCCCAGAAATGGAATCAGAATTAGAATTAGAATAACTACGAACTTGGAATCCAGAAATACTTAACAGGAACATTCACTGCTTAGATTATATTACTGTTAACCCAGAAAAGGATTTAGAACAAACTTAGAATTGTGGAGTATTCACTTTAACCCAGAAAAGGAATTAGATCGGTCACTCTTATTTTATCAGAAACTATAGGTATATTTAGAAATGGTATTAGATACTTAGCATCCCTGAACAGGAGCACTAAGTTTACAGACTTTAGACCAACATTAGATTAGTTTCCTTTCTTCTTTTTTTCTCTTCTTTGGTTTGTTATTTTTGTTTGTATTTCCTTTTTACTCATGTAAAGCACTTTGAATTGCCTTGTTGCTGAAAATGTGCTATATAAATGAATTTACCTTACCTTATTGAGACTCTTTAAAGGTGTACAGAGGTATAATTTTAAAATTGACATATATTGTTAATGTGACTGCAAACAAAGTAGACCAGGATGCATTTCTAAATTTATTGCAAGGGAATACAATACTTTTGTGAGGTAACACAAAAGAAAGGAAAGTTCTCCCCATGTTCTTTACAGGGCTCCATCCCTAACCAATTTGTTCCTGGTAAAATAAAATGCAGTTCAGTTACTTTTACCTTCAGCCAGTACTTACTTCCATTAGATTTTGAATTGTCATTTTGAAAACCACTTTTGACAATTGATGACTTAGGCCAGGTGATGATATTGACTGTTTCCAGAGACATCAATTTTTGTTATTGTTTAAATAATGTTTCCTCATAATCTCCCAAACCAGCTAAATGGTGATTAAATGCACAAATCACAAGCTTTCGTCTTGCGATACAGTTTTCTCTGATTGGGAACTAATAAGCTTGTCTGACGATGTGAAATGAGATACTTCACAGATCCAGCCAAGGTAACTACCTACTAATTCACACAAGCATGTGCTGATTATAGCAACACAAACTGGCACACTTAATAACCAAATCTGCCATTCATAGTGAGAACATTAGGAAATAGATGCTTAAAATAGGCACACATGCTGGAGGTGTGATGTGGACAAATGGATGGGCAGCAACTTGTGTTTTGTCAGTATTTTTCTAATTCACTGTGAATGTTTTTTTGGATTTCAACACAAAGCCCAGTTATGAAATGTCTTTGATGATGTGACAGCATATTTGATTCGCAAGGCCTGTGTGTGGATGCCTTGTAGTCAGCAAAGTGCCTGCCAACATGCAGCTTGTGATCATCTGAACCTTTATATGCAGAGAGATCACAAGAGGCTCTTCATTAAACCACAGAAAAGAGTAACAGAGTGAAGAGAGAAGGACATGTTTAGGCCTGCGTTGCTGTTTCTGTTACCGTCGTATGATTTTCCATATGCTGAAGTTAATTAACTCTTGACTGATGTTTATATATTGTTAATGTCAATAGCTGTGTTTCCATTGACAATATAAGTGTGCAAATTTGAATCAGTAAAAATTTTGTGAAACACAGCAGTTTTGAAAATCTCAGATTTTTTGATGAAACGTTTTTGTGCTACCATGCAGTGTAAAATTAGTGTATTTTGCAAAACTGCAATGGAAACACGTTTTACACAAAACACGAGTCACATGTTCAAATGCCAGATGTTACTACTGGCGGAAATGGAAAAGAAGAAGACAACAAGTAGAGGTAGGAGGATCATAGTTTGGCATGTTTTTAACTTCAAACTTTTTCAAGTGTGATTTTAATTGCATTTTTTTTTTTATTTAATATAAACACTGCAAGTGGAATCTTTAGGGTTTTTTTTAAAAAAGAACAAGTTTTGTGTATTTTTTATGGAATTTTCTTATGAAGATAATGTCTCATAAAATTTGTGTTGTACTACAATTCACCATGTTAACTTTAAGTGTCTTCTTCTATGGTGTAAAACCATGGTTCCACATCAGTTGATATGATTTTTATTACCACCTACTGTAAACAGTGTGGCTTAACAAAACTCCATTTCCTTCTTGGGGTTGGGTTGTCACTTTTGCATGAGGAAATAATACATTACCCATGCAATGCTTAAATCTAAACATTACACAGTTTGAAATGAAAAGATGAGAAATGAACAGAAACAGATCTTTAGAATTCACCTAAAAAGTGTTTTTACAAGACAAAAGTATTTTTTTAAATCCTCATAAATGCTTGAATAACCGAGAAACCAGGGCCTTCCTGGCTTGACAGTCTTACTTTGATGGAAAAATTTATTTTCAAATTTCAAACGGATTCTGACAATAACTTGAGTTTCAATTTGTCCTTCTGACAAAAGCAGCTCTGAATCTATAAGGAACCATAACAGATTCTCAAAAAAGCCAAGCCAAGATTACAATTATGAAGCTTGTGGTAAAAAAAAACCCAGATGCCCTCATGGGCTTCCCTCCTCGCAGCATCCCCCTGAATCCAAAGGTCAGCTTGTCATTAAATGCGGAGACAAGATATTTATATTCCCTGCCCAGGTAGACAGCCTGATGATTCATCTCTGGGGTGACAAATCAACCTCTATTACATGTGTTGGGGTGATCAGTTGAAAGTTTCCCTCAATCATTTTTATTTTGTTTCTTTGTGTAGTTATGTCTGTCAAGACATAACTACATAACTACATTGTTAGATGACTTTTTAACAGGGGATTCCGTTCCCCATGCCAGATAACCTAAGAGAGAAGTACAGTGACATCTAGTGGCTAACATTCAACAAAGCACCAAGAAAGAATTTTTATAAACCAGACAAGCATGAATTATTATTCTTATTATTAATCAAAGAGAATTTATCACCAAAATGTAAAGCATTTTAACCTGTTTCACATAAAATATCAAGCGATGATCTCTAGAGGCTCTAATCACACCCAGGGTTAGTGTATTTACTTTTTTCTTATGCTATGATATAAGGGAGTGACTGGATCAACTTTGTCCTTTCTATTGTTTCTATGTTGAGCATAGAAACAATATGGTTAATATTGTTAAGCAAATTGTTAACAATATTAACCATATTGTTACACATCATACAACAATACACAATATTGTTAACAATATTAACAATATTGTTAACAATATTTTGCATTCGTTAATGACAGATTAAAAATGTTTTTAGAAACCATTTAGGCAAAATGAGGCAAGTTTCCCTCTCATACACAGGTCAATACAAAGTACCTTACAGAGAAATAAAAAAATGTAAAGACACAAAATACACCAACAGAACCATAAAAAAGGTTAGTATTATGATTTTTTTATTTAAAAGTGATAAATAAATGAGGCATAACTGATGAGCCAATTTACAAAACATCTACTAACAAATTCCAAGTCAGTTAATCCATTTCAAGTGAGTCTATTTATTAAATGATGCTGTTAAGTTCATTTTTTTATACAAATTGTCTTTAAAGAGTTTTCTGTCTAAGGAAACCCAGCAGATCAAGTCCAAGTTTCCATGGCCAAAGATAACAGATCAATCCTTAATTTATCATCGACAATTTGATACCATCCAGATCAAAGGACTAAGCAGTTTCATTTTCAAAAACTCTGGTTTTAAAAAAATGACAACTCCTGTCTTGTTTGAATTAAACAAGACATCCATGTTTTTAATGTTCTCAAGACCTGGCTTTAATTTACCTAACTGACTGGATTTATGGGGACTTATGGATTAGACATAGCTGAGTATCATCAGCATAACAGTGGAAATTTATGCTATTCTGGCTAATGATTTTACAAACTGGAAACATATATGTAGTAAAGAGAATTATTCAAAGCGCAGAACTCTGTGGTATTCTACAAGTGACCCTTAAGTATGAAGAAGTTTTATCATTCAGGAATTTGTAGGACAAATAAGATCAAACCAGGTTTGTGTTGTTTCTTTGATTCCTACATGTTCAAACTCTTCTAAGAGAATATTATGATTGTATCAAAAGCAATGCTGAGATCTATCAGGACAAGTACAGAAACAGCTCCATTATCTGAGACTGTCATGTTTTTACCCAGAATCACACAGACACCATTACAATATCCCAAAGCCCTGAACATAAAAGCCTGTATAAGCCTTTCTGTGTTCTGTTTAGATAGGACACTCTTCATTCTGGCATTTTAAAGCTCTAATAGGATGATTCAGTAATAGACTCAACGTGGGTGTTGTAATTGAGGTCAGAGTCTTTGATGACACCTAGTTTTTCTGCATGCTGTGTGATATTTAGCCAAATAAAATGTAGGTGAGTGCTGCTTCTTTTCACACAACCACAAACTATAAAGTGTGACATGAAATAGAGGAACAAAGATGGATGGTTTTCAAAGATCCTTCAATTGCTGATTGCTCTAAAAGAGATGGAGACATGCTTGAACTACTTGTCTTTTTGGATTATTAGTGAGTACCAGTTAGTAGCATGTAGTCACTGTCACTTTGCATTAAAATGGCCTCATCCTGGAAGGACACCCAAAGGTTAGCCAAAGTCATACAGCTAGAAGGCATTTTCTACCAGGAAATGTACATTTTTGTTCACAGATAATTTGGGTGGCATCCATCTGTCCCAATTGGGATCCCAAAATGCAGGCCAATTATCAGCATAACCCCCATCATTCTCAAGACACCACCTAGAGAAGCAGTGGTTGGATGACAAAACTCTGTCGTCACATTTTTCATCTCGCAGGGGACCAGAGAAAATTACGGACTCTGACTTTGTTTTCACAAACTTACATGCCAAAGTAACACTAACTTTAGTGACCTCTGATTGGTGTAACTGTGTCAACACTGCTATCGTGAATAATCATGCTTATCCTCTGCCAGCATTTTATGAAGGATTTGATGTCACCTGTTCTGGCCCCTGGTAAACATTTGACTGTGGTTGTTGGTGTCTCTAATGCCACATTTCTGACTATGGAGATGCCAATTACCAGAGTTTGCTTTTCTGTAGTTGTGTTGCTGAGTGAGGGAAAATCTGTTAGAAATCAGATGGGTTGGTGATGACCCGGGTGCTGGGTTCTGAAACTATGGTTCCCATGAAACGTCACCCAGCCGACCTGAGATAACAGCTGCACGGGCTCTACCAACACATCGGTAGGCAGAGAATCTATTCTTGTGGTTCCTGCACTGGATAAAGGGCCTAGGTTATCTACTGCAGCAGCACACAATGTGGGCTTCCAATTTTGAAACCCTCGCCACCAAAGCTGCAAAGATACATTTATTACATGTATTAATATCACTAAAGGAAGCAGAGAGAAAGAAACTCAGACAGAAACATGGAGATAGTAAAAGAATCAGGAGTAGCACTAGCAGCACTAGCTCTAAGCTGACACCAGGATAACTAACTAAGCTAACGAGCCTTTACCACACCAAAAAGAAACCATTTGGAAAATAAAATGTTCCCAAAAAATAAAGCGTAGCAACAGAAAATATATTTTAATGTTCTTATGTGTTAGAATATCTGTAAGATCTCAAAACAGAGGAATTAAATCAAATAAAATAGATCCACAGTGTGCAACGACAATAGGAAGTACACAATGCATCTTACCCAGTTACAACACACCAAAAATTAAGTCTTCTGTAAAGGTGGATCATTATTTGTTTCTTCTGGATGCACACAAACTAATTGTGAAATCTTTTGACTAAGGACTGTTGTTTTAGGGTCAAGTGAAAAATTAACACAAAGCTCACATTGTGGTGCGTGAGTTTCATAGGATTAGCAGCATGGTATCGAAAACTTAACCAATGGCAAATACAAGAATCAGGAACAAAATAGGCAATTGAAAGTTGTTTTAAATACATTTCATGCCATGTAGAATAAATGATGAATGTATAATTAATAAAACTGAATTTACATTTTTCATTGTTGATATGTGGGAATTGGTTTTATTCTTTATTGTTAATTAAAGAATCAAATAAAAGCAACACATATAACAGAGATAAAGGGAGAAGAAGCATGAACTCTGGGTGACTTATCAAAATCCAGTTGATGCTAATTCTCCCTCAGCTGAAAATAGACCTTACTTAGAGTATTGCATACTAAATCATAAAGCTTAGGAAATTACCAAGCTTTAAGAAAAACAAGTACTTATTAGTAAGAGTTGCGCCGTTTCACACACGTTCCCTGTGTTCATATTGTGTCGTGAATGATATTCCTGCAATTCATTTTTAATGCAACAGATGGCAGCCTTGCACAAGCTCCTGGGAACAACCGACAATGTGCTGCGCAACGGACTGGAAGCATGATGGGAAAAGCTTTGTGTTGAACAAAGCTATGGCAAGCTCTTAAAATGAGCAATGTATAATTCAAATATCATTCAGTGCAAAATAAAAAAAAAGAGCAGACACAAACTGCAGCTTAAAGGCAACACAAAGCTGACATTATGACATTATTCTCACATCAGCAAGCACCGTCCTCTTAAACTCTCCTAAAACGCATGAATACACTCATAAAGAAAAAAAGTAGTAAAAAGCCGTCTGTTCCCCTAATGACAAAACCTTCTGCTTCTCAAGAGGCCTGGCTGTGCACAGGTCTGTTCTCTCCTACTGACATGTCCTCACTTAGCTACACACCACCTTTTGCTCTCACTCTGCCAAATTTAGCACGCATTCGCACACGGGAGGAATACACACACACACACACACACGCGCGCCTACACACGCACACACACACACACACACACACACACACACACACACACACACACACACACACACACACACACAGCAACAGAGTCCGCTGGCCACCGCTCAGCTTTCAGTATGTCTACAACACCAAAAACTCGCTAGAT
>CAEGAF010018398.1:0-43338 GCA_903067075.1 Micropoecilia bifurca | reverse complement strand
TCGACTGGCCCAGAAAAAAGTCATTGCAGAGAAAAGAATCGACTAGTCGATTAGTCGACTAGTCTGTGCAACCCCTAGTGCAGGGTGAGGTAAAGGTGGCAGAAACAGAGAGAGAACACAAACATCATCTCCCACTGGCTGCGTGTCTCTTTGAGATAGCGGAGCGGGAGCACAAGCACACGCGAGAACAGACTCTCTTTCAAAGAAGAGTTATGGGAATACCTCCTTTAATTTTTAATGCTAACTAAACCCTCAAAGATTAAATGTTTACTCTCAGCTTCTGTAGCGGAGGCAATATCCAGGCCCTGCTTTCTAAAGAGCAACTAATTACTCCTACCTCAATGGAGAGATGCTTAATGAACCTCATTTTCCACAGCTCGAGTGTGCAACTGTTTCCTATAAAAACGTGCTCTTAAATCCGCACGCACACACGCCCGCATTAGCGCAGCTTAAAACATGTCTCTGTGAGGCGCCATTGTGGGATGTGACAGGGGTTGGAACGGAGAGCTTGGACTGACTGGGCAGCTGGCAAAGCTTTAATACCTCTACAGGTGCTTTGGCAGATGCTTTTGTGGGGAAAAAAAAGATGTGTGTGGAAAAGCGGTGCGTGTGTGTGTGTGCAGAAGAGGGAAGAGCAGAGTGTGAGGCAGCATGCATTTCCTGTATTACAATGAGATTGCAGCAGGAGGTCTGCAGCGAGTCACGCCCGCACATTCTGCTGTATGCACACCCACTCTTTCATCATAATGTAGACTAATATGGTAATAAAAGCAAAAAGAGTAAGAGCAAAAAAATAGAGGAAAAAAATCTGTCAAGCAGAACAGAAAAAAAATCATAAAAATTGAGGATGGATATGTAAGTGAATTCAAAATCCCATAAACCCCCCCCCAAACAAAACAAGTGTTTTTGTCATCATGCATAATTTGCATTTGATTATGTTCTTTTTTTCTCCCTCTTTCTTCTTTGTTTAAGCAAAGTCATATTGTTTTCTCACAATGCACACGCAAGAGGGAAACAATTATGTGTAACAAAGATGTAGGTCAAAGGTGAATTGAATTTATTTGTTTTGTTTTTTTTTACTATTTTTGGAAAATATACCAACACTCATGCCTACATGAGGGTAGCAAAGACAAGTGTTCACAGTTCGTTTCTATGTTGTTACCACACAGACCAGATGGTGTTTAAGCTGCTCAAAACAAACGTTTTATACCGTCTGCTTTGCTTTGATAAGTTAAATCTTACGATCCTCCGTGTTAGGCAAAGATCGGGCCTGTTCTGAAGTTTGTGGTGTCAGAGATGTTAATGAAGAAAGAATAAAATGACACATTAGTGCGTCACAGGAATGACACATGGCGGCGTGTCAGTTCATCTTTTTTTTCTTTGCTCAGTCAATGGAATAGTCAAAGGAGGAATAATAATAGCCTTAAAATTCTTCAACATCACCTCAATTCAAACATCTAACTTAGGCAACTTTAGGAGTTCCAGCTAATACGCACCTTTGTATTTTTTAGGATAAATAAAATTGGCAGACACTATAGGACAAACTTCCAAATGACAATTTAAAGAAGTACAATTTCTACCAACAAGAGTCACATTTTGTCAGAGGAATGTGTGAAAAGTGGGCATGGTGTCTAATCATCTCTCCAAGTGAGATTTAACCCAACCTTACTCTGTGTGGTTAAATCTGTAGTACAGAGGTGTCAAACTCAAGGCCCGGGGGCCAAATCTGGCTCACTGAAGCTGTTTATGTGTCTTCAAATAACATCAGTAATTCCCTCCAGTTTTTTGCAAATCTGAAAAATTCACACAAAGTCATCAAATCTCCAATTTGTTTTTGTTTTTTTTGCAAATCTTCTCAAAATTGGTCAAAAACATTGGGTTTAAGTGACAGCTGCCTCAGCCTTACTTGATGTCAAGTTGTAGTCCATAACTGATTGACATAAAACATTAACGCAAATATCCTAAAAATTCCTTGCAGACATTTCTAAATTGGCACCGCAAAATCTGTAATTTTGATTGCAGAAAACCCACTAAAGCAGTCTGAAAATCTTGAAGGAACAGCTATTTTTATTTATATGTTGACCGTTCATTTGGGTTGGTCAATCTATTCTGGCACAACCAGACAATCATTCAGCTTTTTGATATGGCCCAAAATGATACTGAGTTTGACGCCCTTACTCTAATAGTTT
Organism: Micropoecilia bifurca; assembly: GCA_903067075.1. Classification (NCBI taxonomy): domain Eukaryota; kingdom Metazoa; phylum Chordata; class Actinopteri; order Cyprinodontiformes; family Poeciliidae; genus Micropoecilia; species Micropoecilia bifurca. The sequence goes on along the minus strand of CAEGAF010018398.1, from coordinate 41,149 downwards.
TCAACATCCGCGGACATAAGCATCTTCTGCAAATAACTCTTATTTGGCGAATGCAAAGAACAGCTACTTTAAAAGAAAAGTGGCGCTTAAAAAGTATCAGTATTTACCTTGTACCATTTTAGAGGCCATTTCCTTTCCACAGGCTGCCACTCTTTGCATGCAACAATATCGTTAACGCCGCCATAGATGTGAGCAAAAATGAAAATCTTCCAATCGGGCCTGAAGGTTCTTTATCTGACATTCAGTTCCAGTTTGATCTCTACACCGTCTTACAACACATAATTGTTTTGACATTTCCTCAGGCTGTACATCGTTTACAATAGCGTTCTTTTTTTCTTTTTATTTTTTCTTTACAGGAAAGTGGATATCAGGTTGAAGTAAAAGGGCAAATTTACTGCCAAGCAAATCGTTAATGCAGCAATATACCTATTAGTTGATGATATAGAATTTTGATTCATTCCTGTCTTAAAAGAGCATCATTAAATACATATATAAAAGGCATATATAGCATTTATGTATGCTGCCCAGTAAAGAAGACTCTCTACCTTTCTATATCAAGGTGCTGCAGCTCCAGATAAAATCTTACAATTTTCTGTCCACTGTTTTCAAGTTTGTGATGTCTCTATGGAAACATTATTATATTTTTATTCTATGAAAAGAAAAAAAGTGAAAACTGAGTGGAACTATATGTGTGTACGTGTAAATGCCATTCTAATTATCACATTGTCAAACATGCGGCACTAGTCACCGTTGGACCATCAATATATTTAGAATTCAGATATATATATAAAAAAAAACAATAACATGGCAATGTTGACCTTTACATCAGATGGCGAGACTCCTGTTTGTTTCATTTCCCATTGAGCTTCATCACGGGTTGTTTAAAAAAAAAAAAGCAGCCTAATTACTATTACAGAGTGTTTCCAATGCCTTTAATCTTTTCTCCACCTTCCTTAAGACAGTCGCCCAGACAGAGGGTGAAAGTATTTGAGTATATAAAATAGATTGTTCCCTTCATTGACGGGAAAGGCCTCAAGGACACATTGGGACTGGGAAGAGCTGGAAATGAAGTGTGAAAGTGGTTTTGAGCAAGACGATACCTGAGGAAAAACGCCCTTGAGGAAGGGAGGATGTGTTTCTCAGCTGCTGAAAGGCTGCAAATTATTGCATATTTCTTGTTTCCCCCCATAGAGAAAGTGGCATTCAGGAAAGTTGAGGGAAAACATGCAGGCAGAGGGCAGACAGGCCAAGACGACAGGTAAATTGAGGTAAGATTTTAAGGCGAGAGGCTGATATCTTATTCTTAGAGTAACTAGAGAATGAAGACCCAAGAAGTAAGGATGAAAAGATGAGATACAGTAAAAGATGAGTGGGAGGTAATAAATATCTTTGTATTGAACCCAGTAGTTTGACGTTTCTAAATTTCCCACCCAAATATAACATAGAAGGTTAAGTAGGGCCACACAAAGCCCATTTTGTTGTTTTTGCTTTTTCTTTTTTTTCTTTTACGTTGAATGTAGCTCAACATTTCCATTTATATGGAGTGCCATGCATCATGTTTCGTAGCAGATGGTGCTTCATTTCTTAGATTCTGATAGTGGTTAATGTATGTGCGACCAAGTGGACACGTGTGAACATTATACATAAATCTGTTCACAGCCATGTCTTGGGATATGTTAAACTTGCTGCAGGTGGTGAAAGGAAATGTGGTAATTAGTGCACAGAGTGATCACCAACTGTCACAGGAGGAGACAACAGGTGTGCACACACTTCATCTGCACGCACTGAACATATAAGCACCCTGTTAGTCAGAGGAAAAACATCTTGGTTTTAACTAAAAAAACATGGATTGATCAGATTTATTTACTTTTTTTTCAATGTGAAAATCAACACTTTTGCTTCATGTTGCTCAAATAACCTAAGAAACGCCCTGGGCTTCAATTAGGTTACATTTACTGCTCTTTACCACTCTTGGATTATGCAGAATATGTTTAAGCAAAAAATGTAGCAGTAAAACAACTAATACTTCTACTACTGCTAAATCGATTTGGTTTTTGCAGTCCTGCTCTTAATCATTAAGTCACACAAGCAACATAGTTTGGATCTAGCTGGTTATTTAGAGCTATAGCCAGGCTGTAGCAATAGACATGCCGTTTGACGCAAAGATTTATCTTTAAAAAAAAAAAACAGTCATCCAGTCAGTGTTTCAGGGGTAATGGGTTGTTTATCAGTCTAGCAGGGAAAAAAAAGCTTTCCCAGCTGTAAAAGCAGCACAAAGAAAGTTTCATTAAGACATTTCACAAGAGGACGTACGAGCTGCCGAGTGTTCATGAATCTGGTTTGAGAATTAATTGTCTGTGTAGAAATGCAATTAGATGCGTTGAGGACATTTTATTTCCACAGCACAGAAAGAATCTTAACAGGGAATGACATTTGCAACAACCATCACTCTTATCTTGATGCGGTTTGTGAGCCTGAAGAATCGTCACTAAAATCTTGTCCTGGGGCTCAGTCGAAGCATGTATACGTTATTTTCCAAAGGGATTCAGGGATTCCACATGCCGTCATTGGTTAATGCAGATTCAGACGCCAACCTGTGGTTTGCACATTCTCTTGACATTTACCCCACCAGTTTACTGGAAACCAATATTGCAGTGTTGGAAGCCCGTTGTGTTATATCAAAGGTTGAGCTAGCAATTGGGATCACAAAATGTGGCAATCAATATTGTGTAAAAGATTCCTGCAATTCATCATGCAGCAGCAGATCCAACACTGCGTTTGCTGCTTCAACAGTCCAACAGTTCAATATCCTTTTTCTTGCAATTGCATTGACGGCACAATTGACGCAAAGCATCATTTAGAAATCACGGTAAACAAATCCATTTGCATTGTCGTGATAAATGATGTTATGCATTTTCCAAAAATCCTTTTATGCCCCTAATTTTTCAGTCAAGATTTCTTATTTTTTCTTCCTAAAAGAGTGACGTTTCCTCAATCATCCAAGCATAGATTCAACTCACAAGTCTAACACAGTTTTCTCATATTCAGTGTTTTGATTGAAAATAATACCATTCTGAAATGAATTAACATCTTAACTGTATATAAAAATAGCTGAAAATATATACAGGTGTAGTAAAATATTTACACACATTGTACAAAACTGCACAAACCTTTTGTTTTTGTTAGAGTCATTAAATCAGACTAGATGTTTTTTTTAGTTTCAGGTCACTTAGGAAATTAAATGTGACCTAAATAATTTTTTTTTCTCCACATGAGACTCATATCCCACTTTTTTTATGGCAGTTAATTTTGATTCTTTTCACCCAAAACAAACAATCTAATTTGTGCCTGCTCTCTTTGTGGTACTAACTCTGATGAACGTTAAAGAGTCTAGTAAGAGCTGCGATGTCACATCTAATCGGACTTTTACGTCACCGATGTAAGCCATGTATAATAATTCTTCACCAGTAAATCCATATGTAAACAGTGGCTGAAAATTATCTGCAATACATAATTGTCTGCAAGATCCTGCAAAGTACAAACAGTACAATGAAGAGCAAAACATTTATTGAGAACTTTCTGAAGGGATAGTTGTTGTTGTTTTTTTTTTCCTGTTTATTCAGCACCAGTAAGTGATAAGAAACTGGACATCAGCAGGTTATTGTAAAACCGTAAGCTTGGTTAGAAATAGAGATTTGTGCCAAAAAGGTCCTGTGAGCTTCTGTTCTTTCTAGTCAGCTGAACTAATACTTTAAGTGACTGAATTGACAGTTCTCAGTCTGTAAAGCTCAGCTCGCTTTGTCTGCAGTCCTTTATTCTTTCTTGGCTGGCCTCACGGAGAATGAAGAGGAGCAGGAAGAGGAGGAGGAGGAGGAGGAGGAGGAGGAGGAGGAGGAGGAGGAGGACGAGACAGGGCGGCCAGCTGCATGGCTCATGCTTGGAGTCAGGCTTTTGTGCTGTAAAGTAAAATATTATCCTTGTAGTTTTTGGCTTTGACTTGTGTGGCCTAGGAAAAAAAAGTCAGCAGATTTGATAGGGACTTTTTTTTTAATGTGCTCCTTAGATTTTTTTTTGTAGGATACAAATCAAAATCCAAGATGTCTGACATTGTTTATGATGACTTTCAAACCAACTGAGTATGACACAACTGGATCCCTACCAAAACATAACTTTCCAACGAAAATGACAAACCAGCTCTCAGCCTAATCAGCAAAGCAACCAAGGGTCTCGCGCTGACTCTCAAAGAGCTGTAGAGGCCCACAGCTCAGGTGTGCACTAAACAAATCTGGCCATTGGGAAAGAGTAGCAAGAAACTCATTCTGTTCAAAGATGACCACAAATCATACAGCAGCAACACTAAACATCAGGTGAATGTGTTCTGAAAAGAAGAGACTATTATTCCGCTTTTTGACCATCACAAGACTAATGCCACACATTGGTATAAGTGACTTCGTTCTTAAAGTGAACAACCTGCTCTGGTTTATGTCTGGGAGCCGGAGCTGCTGTGTTTTTTTTTCTGCCGCTCAATTTGTTTTTGTTGAAGCTGCTCTTAAACTGTGTATCTGCAGGAAAGGGAGAAATTTACCTACATGCCAGGTGAGTGAGTGGGTCAGGAAGCTAAGAAAGAGACAAGACCCACCAGGAGACAAAGGACAGGCAAGGTGAGGAACTATTTATTTAAGGACACACAGTAAATTGTGGATTCCTTGAAAAATTTTTCTAAGGTACCACTAAAGCCCCTACTGTCACCAACTCATTTTATTTAAAAGAGAAGAAAAACCCTCAGATTGCAGCGATGTGCCAGTAATGTCAGACTGTAGTGTCTCAGCTTACTCTTAAGTTGCTCTCTGTTGCCCAGAAGCCCATCAGTGGTGGGTGCAGCTGCCAGAGTTCATATAGCAGATGCAGCTGCAGCCAGGCATAGCAAACCGACTAAAGTGCATACATGAAAGCATGCAAAAGTGGAGCACTCGAATTATGCAGTGCTTTGACACAGAGTAAATCTGCAGGGACAAGCTCCTATAGAGTAGATGTTTTCACATACAGCACACAGGAGGGATCACTTATACAAGATGAGCTTCGCTTTTACTACAACCGGCCCACAGATAGATCCACCGAACAAATGAGTTCCCTCCGAAGGCTTGTTTGTCTAAATAATACCTAACATCAGAAGCATTTTCACACAAACTGCTATGCATTTCAAATGTATCCCCCTGATTCTGCTGAATTGTAGCTCTTTTTTTTATGGGAGCCCCGCAGTGACAACATTATTTGGGAGTGATTTTGTCGTCATTTCACATCTTCTCAAATCAGTTGCGCTATCTGATTGTCACGGCCAAGATTTTAATCTGCCAGTGAGCCGTACAACCTGCATCATGTCAACAAGTACTTCATCTTTAGAGAGATTTTTTTTTATACCAGATTCTTTTTTTTATGCCTAGCATTACATTCTACATAAATGTTGCTGCAGAATATGTTTAACTAGATTTATGTTGCTGACCTAAAGGGAAGTGAGCTGCCACCGTCTCAATTTTTATCTCTCTGATCTGTGGCCTTTATGGTGAGATTACTGCATTCTTATGCCAGCATATTTGTAATTAAATAGGAGAAGAGGCAAACAACAGTTGGGTAAGTGAAGAGGAATATGGATGTTAATGACCCTCAGTGCCAAAGTCTATGCTGGGTGCTAGATGTCTCTTAGCAACAGTGGTGTTTTCAGGATGCAAAGCTTAGCTGATGCAAAGCATTGCACAGCAGGGCATAATTACTGGGTTGAAGATCAAGTTCTTTAATTGTGGTGTGTGAGTGTGTGTGTGCGCGCATGCTATTTGGTGTGTGTGGCATCATAATGTCGTTGACATTGATTTATTAATTAATAATCATGACCTTTTGACAAAACCAAAACATTTTTGCAGCAACAACTTAGCAAAGGTAGCTAAGATGATTAGTTTACAAAATGTATTAGAGTGTTGCTACAACATTTTAACGCAGGTTAATTGCTGACTTTTTTTCCCGCCTTTTTTTAGACAGGAACCATCAGCAATATTATACTGTTTTAAACTTGGTAAAATTAAGACTTTTCGCCTGACAATCAGCGCAAAAGCAAGTCAATTTTGGTATTATTGGTTTGGTCATTTTAAATCACATTAAAATAGCAATTAAAAATAACAACAACTATGTTTTGGAAACAGATTGTGTTTTAGATCTGTTTTAATTTCTTACTGTAAATATTTTGCCACATCAATAACTGGATCCTATTTTATTTTAACTTAAGAACATGGCTTTGTAACATAACGCCTGGTGGTAATGTCAACACCTGTATATTAAAAATTGAACCACAGTTATTGAATACAATATGCAGAACGCCTTAAGAGAGACAGTGTCTGATGCAAATTCTCTACTTACAAATGTCTCATCTTGGAATCTGCTTCACTCTAGCCAAAGGACTCTGCCTTAAATTAATAAACCTCAGCTGAAAAAAAAATTCCCATCATTCTAAGATGAAGACTCGGGTTTTTAGGTCCTGACATGACCTGAGCTGGTAAGACTTATTCAAACTGCAAAACCCCCAAAGCACTGCCTTCTTCAAATGAGCTCACCTAGCAGAGAGATGGAGATGTGTCTCCCACAGAAATATCGAAAGGATCACATCAAGGGAAGTAAAAGTGCATTTAAGAGAGTGTTCCTTCATTATTCAAATGCCTAAAGGGCAAAGAGGAAGTAGTTGGGAAGTGTCAAAATCTGATCAGGCATGATCAGAGAGCATTGCACAACAGAACCTCTAAATGTTGCCTCTTTTATTAGGACCCCTGGGTCAAGGACCATTTTACTGTAGGTTTTTCGCGAGTGACAAACGGAAAGGCGATAGCGCTGGGATTCCTTTCTGTTAGCTGCACCAAGCGCCGCTAACTTTTCTTTATTGTGAAAGCTTTTCAGACACCTGAGCTTGCCGTGCTTCATTTCGACTTCTTGATTGGCCCCAGATGTCCATATGGAAATGCTATCAAACAATGAGTGCACCGGCAGCTCATTTCTCGCAATTTCCCCGCTCGCTGTGACTCAGCTGCTCACTGGCACGAGAACGGAGGACGACAAACAAGCCTCCAGGAAGAAAATAACTTGAGAAAATGAAGGTCGCGATGAAGAGGCCCGAGCTGATCTAAGATCTTTCTCCATTGTTGTCCCAAAACAAAAAAAAAAACATGCAAAGGTTGGTAAAAAATTTAGCTGGAAGTGGGACAACAAAAATAAAAAGGATGAGAAACATGTATGGGAAAGTGGCTCACAAATCAGAATTGGCATGAGTTTCTCTTCGACAGGTGTACAGTCATTAGCGTCGATGCAGAACCTAATATCTGCTCCTTAGAAAGAAATCCAGTCGGCACTGCTCTGGTGAGCACTGCGCACGCAAGGAAACTTAAACAAGAGTTGATCACATATTCCAGATGGACGTCAGTAAATTAGAATATCATCAAAACGTTGATGCGTCTTTCTGTTTCAATTTAAAAATGAAGCCTGAGCCGTTATACACATATTTCTGATCATTTTGCTGATTGTGCCTTACGGCAAATAAAAGCCCTAAATTTAATTTCTCTGAGATTTTGCAAATTACATAAGACTAATGAAAAAAAAAAGTGGATAGTAGAGAATGATTATATCACGGTCACTTTATGGCCTACATAAAGGAGAAGACTGCCGACTTTACAATTGTCTGGCAAACAGTCATTGACACACTCCATGAGGAGGGCGCGCTTCAAAAGGTCATTATCTTAGAAGCTGCACTTTCTGCTGTATTCAAGCATAATACTGGAGAATTAAGTGGAAAGGGGAAAAAAAGGGGCGCAGGAATAAAAGGGTGCTCAATCAACAGGGATAACCACAGCCTTAAGAGAATTGTGAAGAAAAGCCCAATTAAGAGTTTGGAGGAGATTCTCAAGGCAGGAACTGAGGACGGAGTCGATGCTTCAAGCGCAACCAGACTTATTAAGGACAGGGCTACAAGTGTCACATTCCTCGCGTTTAAGCCACCCCTGGACCAGACACGTCCAAAATTTCTTTACCTTGGCTAAGGAGAAACGAGGACAGCCACATTGCTCAACGGTCCAATTCCTTTTATCAGTTGAAACTACAGAAGAAAGTACGTTTTGAATTAAATTCTTGCAAATCAAATGCTCTCAGACTCAGGAGGAGAGAAACTAAGTTGCTTACGGTTACGGCTTCACACTCACAGATGATTTTGGGAAGGCAATTTTAGAACGCTTCATGCTTCTTTCTCCTGACAAGCTTTATTCAGATACTGATTTTATTTTTCCCAGCAGCACTTGGCACCTGCCCACACTGACAGAAGAATGAATATCTGCTTTAATGGCCACAGTATCACTTTGCTTAATTGGCCGGCAAAGTTCCTTGACCTTAACCCCACAGAGAGTCTACAGAGTCCAGTGAAATGACGGATGAGAGGAACGGAAAGCAACAATACAGATGAGCTGAAGGTCGCTATTAAAGCAACCTGCACCACCCCAGTAGCGCCACGGGCCGATCGCCTCCACGCCGTGTTGCCCTGCTGAGCTAAATTATGCAAAGAGAGTTCTGACCAAGTCTTGGGTGCATAATGATCTATACTGTTGGTAAGACTTTACTCCACTGTCTCGAAGCTGAAGTTCTGCACATTTTTCCACCACACTTCTTTCTTTTTCGCTCAGCGCTTAGTTTACTTGAATACAGCACACAGCCATAAACAGGGTCATGACCTTATCTCTTTGTTAATAATAAAAAAATATCCTTGGTGTATTATTGTAATATTATTATTCAAGACCTGCAAGCAGTGGTGTTATTTAATTCATAAATCAACACTTGCCTTGTTATTTTGTGGATTAGCTTGAATTAATACATTTTTTTAATTTCACTTGCAAGTGGGGCTGGCACCAAATTTTACTGGACGATAAACTGTCCCAGAAACTGTATTGTTGTTTTGCGACCATTTAAGTAATATGATAGCATAATAACACAAGAACACATTCCCAAATCAATAAACTTGAAATTATAGTGAATATTTAAACTCTGGAATCACCAGACCGAAAGCTTTTATCATTCAGTTTTGTGGTAAAAAGAGAGACAGAAGGGTTGTGCTGTGATGGCGCAGGGGTTTAAGCACAACCCACATATGGAGGCCTTAGTCCTTGATGCAGCTGTCACAGGTTTGATTCCCGGCTTTGGCAACCCTTGCTGCATGTCTTCCCCCTTCTCTCCTTACCCACTTTCCTGTCAATTAACTATTGAATAAAGGCCACCAGAGACAAAAAAAATCTTAAAAAATAGAGACAGAAAAGAAAAACGCTAAATCAAGCCACTGAAAATTATCGAGGTTTTTTTTATTCATCATGAGATTAATTGATTTATTGTTTATTGTGACAGGCCTACTTGCCACGTCCATTGTTGATTTTTGTCCGATCGGTAAAAATAAGGAATCACTTAAATAAAACAACATGAAGCAGACAAAAACAGGATGGCTATCCGGCCGAAACCAGTCCAAAAAATATGAACAGGATGTCACAGAAGAACCCCAGAATAACATCCAAATCAAAATCATTCAACCTGTCGGAAAATGACAACAATGAGGGAGTTTATAGGTCTAAAACTACTGATGACAAAAAGGAGAACGCAAAGGCTTGCATAATATTTTCCAAAAACGATCCCCAAGACCTTCTGGAAAAATATTCTGTGGACCAACGTTATAATAGGTTATAAGTGGGATGTTTTTACGTCAGGTGTAAAGCTAAAAATATTTCATAAATAGAATATCTGTACTCAAACATGGTGGCGGCAGTGTTTTGGTATGGGGTTGCTTCTTAAAGACTTGGACAAACTGCTGCAATTAACCATGAAACCATGAACTCTGCTTTCTGTTTATGACACTAAACTCAATCATACTTTGGTTAAGGACTAGTTTCGTAGCCGTCCATTTTTCTTTTCACCATTAAGAGGAGGTGAAAACAAAATCAAACCAAAATAAAACAAAAATCTTAGTGACGTGGTCATAGTTAATGGAGCATTCACATCAAACGCGTTATGCACGTCTGACGCTTCAAGTTTGACACATGTGCGCTTCACAACAAACGTGTTTTGAGCGCCAGTCGTGTCTGGTTTCCATTCAAAGTCTATGTGGAGCGTCGGATGCATTGGATCTACTCAAAGCGTCAAAACGCTTCAAACGTTTTCACGTTCCAAACAAGCAAAACATTGAGCATCTAGCTCAAAATGCAACGGCCCAAGCAGACTTTGAATGTAAACCGGATGTGCCAGAAGTTCAAAGCATGTACGTTTGTTGTGAACGCACCATAAGTCTTAAGACTTACTTGGATGAACCAGTTCATACCGGTTCATACCTACACCGGTATGAACTATGAACTGGATAGGTAGCCTCTAAACTGTCACCCCTTGGTCACTGGGTCCAACCACCTGATCTTCAGCAGGTTATTCATGCTCCCAAACCTTCCAGTGTGTTGGAGATAAACTAATTCTCCAAAGGAGAGTGAGTCAAACATCCACAAAAAATAAGAAAATTCCATTGCCAGTTATTGCAACTGTTGAGGGCAGTTGCTGAAGACAAAGGTTGAACAGTTATTAGGTTTAGTGGGGAAATTACTTTTTCCTCATTGGGACAGATAAGCTTTCTTTCTTCTTTAATAAAAGAAAACATCATTTATTAACTGCTTTATTGCACTTCCTCAGCTTATCTTTGTTCCATATTACAAATGTTTTTTTATATCTCATATTTTAAAAAAAAACAATGTTTCATTATTTGAAGCATGTTAATACTGTCAAAAGGCATAAACTAAATCAATTGTAAGAGAAATCTTATTTCCTCAGACTGTATATCTTGTCTCTCCAAACACAGGATTCTCAGTGCCTCCTTCAAGATAAATTGATTTTGCAAGAGAAAAGGGTTAGTTAAAAGCCTTGTACTTACCTCCAAGGGTATTTGGGTCAGATTCCTTAATTTCCCCCAAGGCTATTTGGGTTGCTACAGACAGCTCGGCTCTTTTTCATCTCCTGCACTTGAAAGTTTAATATTGACGTGCCATTTACCCTCGACTCCTCAAGAATGAATCACCCACTGTGCCTTATGAAGACAGAGATATTTGTACATTTAACAGAAAAGAGGTTAGCTTGTGTTGTCGGCTAAAACATCCTTCATATTTAGAAACATTTTTCTTTTCTTTTCAGATCAGGGGTGGATTTCCTTTCAAAGGAAAACAGCAAAGGCTTGGTTTAGCAACTAAAAAGAGATAACACGCTTCAAATTCATTCATCCATCAATGTCTTTACCTACTTATCCTTGCAGGGTCGTGCAGGTGCATGTCTCCAGCTAGAGGTCCGTCTCAATGGGCAAGAGGTGGGGGTACATCCTGGACAGACTGCCTGTCCATCACAGAGGCACGGCAGACTAACAACCACACATGAACACACTAATCCCTACGGTTAATTTGGAGGTAACTATTAAGCTAACGTTACATTTTTAGAACGTGTGAAAACTCAAGGGAACCAGAGAAAAGCTTACATGCACAATGGGAACATGCAAACTCTGTACAGATAAAATAAAAAGATCTCAGACTGGGATCCAAACCTGGTACCTTCTTACTGCAAGGCTATAGTGCTTGCAGTAAGTAAGTGGCACTGTCCCCTGCCACTGTCTCCATCCTACAAATATGTACTCGAAAATGTCTTCATCTACTATATAACAAAGGTTTTTGTACTTTAAAAATATTATTTATGCTTTTTTAGAACAGATGGTCATCCCAACGATGGAAACATGAGAAAGTAGGAAAGTGGATTAACACAAAGAACTTGAAAGAGCATGACAGGGAAAGACAATAGTAGTGTCACTAGAGCCACACCATGAATGGGTTCTACATTTTGGATTTTAATTATTATTCAAATATCACATTCTACTGCATGAAATTGTCTTTTGCATATAATAAATGAACAGACATGGACAACACAAATGAACATGTGGGCTGTGGTATTTAAACATTAATCAGTTAATATGAACGAATCCAAAATGTAAAATAATGTAATCCTGCCCACCGTTATACAACCTGGACAGGTAGTTTACAACATTGTTGCCAAGCCTCTTGACTGTCACCCTCAAAGTGCTTACGTGTTGGTCACCGGGTCCAAGCGGGCTCAACCGAGACTCACCTGACCACTCTAAATTTTTCAAACATCTACGTCCAGTTTTGTCGAGCTTGAGTCAATTGTAGCTTGAGTTTTACGTTCTTAGCTAACAGGAAGGACATCGAGAGCGGTTCTCTGCTGCCACTGATTCTCCGCATTAACAGAAGTAAGTGGAGGTAGTTCCAGCTTGAACGCCATTCATAATAACAAGACGCATGACCAGAATGAACCACAAGTTCACCGACTTGCACTGAGGAAAGGATGTGGTGCAGGAACTGCTGCTAGCTGGAAGTAGAGATAATGAACAAATAAAAAGGTGCCCTATCAGTCTCTGCCTCCCAGCTCCCTGCCAAGTAGCTAATCAACCTGAAGCTGGAAAACAAGCAAAACGTAAATAAAACTTTGAGGTTGTAGCAAGGCAGATCGGGGCCCCTGATCGGGTCGCCTCCATTTGGAGACTTTCTGGGCATGTGGGAGGAGACCATGGGGAAGACTCTGCAATAACTATACATTAAATAAAATCAATATATACGATATAATATATACGAGCTTCTTTATGTTGGCATAGTAATTTTCTGAGATGTACATCTATTAGACCTTTAACCCCTGTAACCTGACCCCTGGTAAGAAGACGTCAATGTAAGGATGGTTAGATGGAGAAGCGATACCAAAAATTATAAAACTAATTAAAAAAATTCAAGTTGAGAACAAGTAGATCTTAGCAAAGTGGATCACTAACATCATATTCTTAATTTAAAGCAGACTGAAAAAACAAGAGATTTCAGATCAGCTTTGTAAACAACCATCTTCGCCTTTTCACTTTCATTTCATCAGATGCCCAATTACCAGTCAAACCGAAGAGCTACTTTCTAAAAAGCAAAACCTTTCCGACTGTATGCGTAGCACTACATCGTAGTGCAGTTTACATATTAATTAAACGGCGTTTTTCATATTATCACACAAAATCGAGTCACTTCCAATTGTTTTTTTGTGTTTTTTTTTCCCTTTGTGACATCTCAAAATTATCTCTGAAGGCTAAGACAAAAGACCTTTTAAAAAGTGTACCATATTTGCACAACTACACTGCTTCGCTGGCACAGAACTGTCACCTCCTGTGGGCATGTTCTAAAGGATGAGAGTGATGAAAAGGAAAGCAACACCCTGTGGGCCCGCCTCTGAACAGCGCCTGAAGGGGTAGCAGAGGACTACATTCTCAGCAAGTCAATCGGAGTACAGCAGACCGTGGCCTCCTGTCTGAAAAGAGAGTTTCACTTTGCAAAAGGAGACGGAAAGAAATGAAAAACAGGGTCACTGTCTCTAAGTAAATATGCCAGTGAGTATTTAAAAACTTCAGCTTATGTAACTATTCAAATTAAAGGGAAATTGGGGACTTTCAGGCGGCTTGTTTTGTTCCTTCGGTTACTTTGCGCTAGCTCAAAGCCGCTACGGTCTTGATTAATGGGCTGGAAGGGGGCTCTATTTAATGAGATTAAAGAAAAGTGATGGATCTGTGAAGATACAAAAATTGCTACAAAATGATCTCATTGTTGTTTAAGAATGATCATTTTGCAATGGCACATCCTAGAAAAAAATTTGCCAAAAGGTAACACAAATCAAGCAGAAATACAAGAACGGCAATGAAGACGTCGAGAAACTGCTGAATGGATAGCTTGAAGTCCAAGGTGACGAGGCACTACGTGATTAATACACTGCATTTTCCTGGCTGATTGCTACGGTGGCCGACAGGTGCAAATACGTAGCAACGGAGAAAATATGCAAACACAAAAAAAGACACATGTACAAATGAAATGCAGCAAACAAAAAAGGAGACGCAAACAAAAAAGAATACAACCACAAATGAAATGCATTGCTGCTTTTCTGAACACCCATTTTAAAGGATGCAGACCCTAAATTTGGACACAGCTGTTTTTGTTCGACTCCATCTAGTGGTCTGGAGCACTTCCTGTTTTCAGCACTTTTTGTTTGCATCTTTATTTTTGTTTGCTGCATTTCATTTGTGGTTGTATTCTTTTTTTGTTTGTGTCTCTTTTTTGTTTGCTGCATTTTATTTGCTTTTTGTTTGCGTCTATTTGTGCGCGTCTTTTTTCTTTGCATGTTTTCTCTGTTGCTGCACATTTGCACCTGTCGGCCACCGTAGATTGCAGTCTTTTAAAGTCTGACCAGCTGATTTTTTATTTTTTTATTTTGATGTGTCACCCAAGGACAGCGGTGACGTAAAGCCCATGTTAAGTTATCTCTCAAAAGTGAGAATGATGTCTGGAATTATCTTGTTGGATCTAATGCATCAAATCTGCACCCTTGCATATTTCTTCTGTTTCTTATACTTGTCACACTACAAAGTGTCAAATTAGTTTTCAAAATTAGGATTTCTTTTATTAAGAGAGGGGAAAAAAGCTATCAGTCTCAGACCTATTTGTAAAAGTAATTGCCCCCCAAAACCTAATAACTGATAGTGCTATCCTTGGCGGTAACAACTGCAGTCAAGCATTTATCATAAGCTTCAATGAGTCTTTTACTCTGGATACATTCTGGCCCACTGACAATGACGGATGTCAGTGACGTCACTGACACTGATTTGTCTTCTGCTCTTGAATTTTTTCTACATCAGTCTGTGACCTTTCAGTGAAATTTTTTAAACTACTTCATGTTTTCCAGATGAGTTTTATTTAATAGATTCTTTTCGTTAAAGGTAGGCCACTAAGACTTTGGTAAGGTAAAACCAGAACCAATTTTGAAAAATAATTGGTTAATTAATGGTTTAATAAGGCAGGAAATTACTTTTTATTTGTTGGTTAACTGGTAATTTAAATGTGGCATCTGCATTTTACTTCACTGCATTTGCTCCAGTTGTGTTTGACTGATTTAAATAGTTCCTTAATCATCTGGTAGCTGTCAGCCGATGTCAGCTTTATGAAACATTGTTTTCATTCAGACAGTTTTTAATGCATTGGTCAGTGGATGGTTTAGTTAAAACAAACATTTTAAAGATTAAAGTGCATGACATTCATCTTGTGTGCATTGTTGTACTTAAATAAGATTTTTGTGCCAGACGCCATTCAAGAACCCATCCAGAGATTTGTGAGGAACCCGTGTTCTTTAAATGATGATCACAAGTCCAATCAAAATAATATCTGTTTGTTTTTTTACACAGGTTGTGCCCCAAAAACTACAAAATATAAATGTTGTCATGACATTGGTGGTTGATGACAAATGTGAGTAGTAATAAACGTGTTATACATTCCCTATGAACCTTGAATGTCAATGTAATCAAACAGAATATTTACTTTTAAAAATTTTAATATGAAAAATAGTCAAGATATTAGTATTAACTCTAAAGTAATTGCTTTTGTTTTTTCCTATGTTAGCTTAGAAAACATATTTAGAACTATTAATAATTAGATTTACTATTATCTGTCTAATAATTGACATTTTCTCATCAACCCTCGACGACTCTTCCTCTCCCCCACCGATGGCGAAAGCTACCATGGAGCTGAGCTGAGGAACTCGAAACCTGAGAGCTCACCATGAAGTGTTCAGTGTTTCCAGAAGAGACCGGAGCTGCCCACCTGTCTCAGAGTGACGCATGGCGGACAGAGTCGCAGTAGAAACAGAACTGCAGTGGCGCAACTACACATTATTCAGGTGGATGCAAAAACATAAATCCCCCCCCCCTTCCCTCCTAAGGAAGGTTGAAGGAGCGTGGAAAACATACGCTTGCATTACATTGCTTAACCAATCAGTGCTGAGGAGGAGCACTGATTGAAGGAGCTCCACTCTCAGCATGGATTTGAACTTGTGTCTTTAATTACTTCAGCAAAGCTCAGTTTTCACCAAATTCTGTAGCTTTTGGTGTAGCTCTAAATCTGCTCCTTAGTCTCCTTTTCAGGATTGCTACTGCCTCTAGTGCCGTGGGGATGGTAACACAACTAATGTAATTATATTACCAAATCAGTCTTTATTATTATTATAAAAGTCTTTATTATTTATTCATTTTTCATTCTCTTAAGAATGTAGAGCTAATTAAATAATCTAAACAAAACCTTAAAGTGGTTCCAGTTTCTGTCGATGGCCAACCTGTTGAAACTGGCAAATTTTAAATACCTTGGGTTGTTCCTGTACAGTCAGCTCAGCTTTGCTGAAAACACTGACTATATTTTGAAGAACTGTTCTCAGAGACTCTACCTTTCTTCTTGGGGTGACTCAACTCTATTTGGGGAAAAAAAATCATATTTTATTTATCACTACAGAAGGGTTCAGTGAATGCTCATATGAAACTGGTGGGTTCAGTACCTCAGAAAAGGTTAAGAACCTTTTTTAATGTTTAATCAATCCCTTGTTATAATACTGTAGTTGGGTAGAATTGTTGTATCTTTGTTTTTAGATTTGTTTTTGTTTCTTTTATTTCTAATCAGCAGATATTAGAAAATATACCTTAGATAGAGATAAGATTTCATCATTGGATTGATAAATTGAATTTTGATGGACTGTGGAACTGTTCAGCTCATGATTGCTAGCATCGTTGGATATTCCCATATCAAACTACACAGTATTCATTTTCTTTAAGATAGGCCGATGCTCACAAAAAACATTTCAAGAATTCATTTTGAAAAGAAATGTCAAATTAATAATAATAATAATAATAATAATAATAATAATAATAATAATAATAATAATAATAATAATAATAATAATAATAAAATCTGGCAATAGTATAACATTCCTGCTTGGCATTTGACATTTTTGAGAGGAAAGTATTTCCCCTATATATAAAACATTTCTGTCCTGCTCTTGTAAAACGGATTCAATCTAAACCCAGAGAGATGCTTGTGAATAATATCCAATACATGCTAATACATTCAACTGATTTACATCAATGACAGAACGTACAGGTCAGCATATTCATTTAAATACTTTACACATCCAACAGTTTGTGCTGACAGGAGAGGAAAAGACCATTAGAGTCTCTTGAGTGGCAGAAGGTTTAATAAACATCTCTTAGATTCACTTCTCTATCCTTTTTTTTTTTTACTTCATTTTCCGCTCTCTTTAAAGATGACGGCCTTAATGGCAGAATAATTAAAGCGGCTTTATATTAGAGAACCCAGAAAATGTGTTGTTGTGTATTTAGGAAATTGTCCAGGCATACATATTTGTTTCATAAAACAAATATTTTGAGTCATTTAAAAAGACATGAAATTAGGTTGATTAAATGCACTGAAATAGTTCAGTTCAGAGGCATATTATAAAAGACAAAGTGGGATTAATGTGCAATTGAATGAAAATTTATATTTAAATGGATTGACGTTTTTTTCTTATCTGTTTGTAAACCATATCTGGCTCTCAACAAAATGCTAAATATATCAGGACCATCTGAATATCAGGGAACTAGGTTATTTGTGTCTGTGTGGTATTTTTTTTCTCAGTTTCCTTTTGCACACCTGGGTTTTATCAGCGATTAACGGAGAATAAAATGAGTCGGCTGCTGATCGTTCTTCGCCTGTTAACCTGTGTCGTTTCTCTGTTTACTCCATGCGCTTTGAACGCCTGACTAACCTCTTTCTTAAAGGTTTCCTTGTGATCATCTCCCAGGCTTCATCTTTAATCTCAGGTCAAGCCCCCCATCAGATCAACATTCCTGTTGATCTGATGCCTTGGATTTTTGCCGCCTCCTTTCCTACGCCGCTCTCAGGCCCCGGTCGTCACACGGACCTTTTCATAAACCCTTTAACTTTTCTTTGCCTGAGATCTTTCTTGCATGTGGGCAAAACTTTGAAATCGTAAAATTACACTCAAAGAATAATTAGGAGCCATTACCCCAAGATTTTTGGGGTTATCTTGGAGTAACATCGTTTATAAGCTCATCTTATTGTAACCATGATGTGTTGAAGTGACAGTATTTAACTAAGCATATTTTTAAGTTAAAAAAATATCTATTTTAGTTTTGTTCGTACAATGGAACAAAGATCTACTCAAATGAACTACTAAAAACAATATTTTAGTCTTTAGTATTGTCATCATATTGGCACAAAAATGTTTCGTACCCTCCCCCTGACTGATACCTTTGAGCAATTGTATTCCTTTTTTAAAACCCCTCTCCAAAGTAAACAACCAATTGATTTATTATGATTGTATAAACCATATTCTATGAAACTGAATCTAGGGGATTCATTATCTTTAAGCCATAAAAGTGAAGATGTAAAACATTTAAAATATAAAACATATGTTGTATAGCTGTAGTATTTTTGCCAGTGGCTACAATAAATCAACTCTTTAATGACATTCTTCTTCTTTTTATTGGCGTTTTTAACCATGTATTCTATTTACAATTTAATATGCTAATTTATTACCTGTAGCCTTATCTGTAAAACAACAACAAAAATTAGCAATTCATTTTTAAGAAAATAACGCACAAGTTTTTATTACATACACTAAAATGAATGAAAATTGATTTAAAAAGTCTGCCCAATAGAATTTGTGGCTCTCTCTCTCTTTGCAGAGGTTTTATATTCTTGGTCACTGGCGAAGGCTGCAGGACATTTAACACTACGGTTGGTGTTCAGGCACCTGGGCCACAGAAACCCTAATCACACCAGGCATCAAGACAAATTCTGTTTGATCTTCTTTTTGTGTCTGTGGGCACCTAAAAGCAAGCAAGCTCACATCCAGGATGACACTTGAACGTAACCGCTTGTGATCAGGTGTCTCCCCTTTTCTTCACACAAACATAATTTCTACAAAGACAAATGCTTTTCTACTTTCAAGCCAGGCGGTAGTCCCCCGTCCTGCGCTCATACTGTTTTAGAAATAGATTATGCCAATGGAAGATGTCAGATTAGCATGAAGTTTTACATTTACATACATAATTTTTTAAAAAAAGCTGCGTTTAATAATGTGACCGTATGCGATCACATTATCCTAGCAGCCATGTTTTAATGTCCTCGAGACATCTTGGGTGTATTCTCACCTGATCAAAGCGCTGGGCGTTTCTGATGTGATCACCCCAGACAGTTGTCAAGAAAAAAGAAACGAAAAGACCAAAGAGAGATCAGCAGCTCAACCTGCAGCCTAATAAGTGTGACATTCCTTTTTCTCTTCTTAAGCTCTTCACCACGAGCCAGTCTTTCTATCTCTCTCTCTCTCTCTCCTCAACATGTCATTGTTATAATTTTTTAAATGTTAGGGACATGACCCCTGCTTCACATGCTCTTTTCCAGTAGTTATCATCACCTTTGTCTTTTCTTCTTCTTCCTGTCTTGGCAGTTGATGCCGTTCTTGTTGCAACCGACGTGACACCTGGCCTGTCATTACAAAGCTCGCACCTCGTTCTCGTTTCCCGCCTGTCGAAAGCACAGTTAGAATAATCTGCCAACATTTCTTTAAAAAATAAAAGCAGACTTCACCTGTGGGCAATCTAGCAGATAATATTTTTATTTCCTGTGAAGGAAATCCTACAAAGTGTATAAAATACGCCAAGCTCATGCTGTTTTATTAAAAGTTGTTGAAACTCTTTCAAACGAGGAAAAAAACATACGAAATATTTCTTTTTTCTAAATTAATTCAAGTTTGCACTAATTTGAAAGGGATTCAGTTTGTGTATAATTTACCTGTGAGAGCCACTTCATCATTTGTTAAAGTAGGCTTAGGCCTTGACAACAGCATAACTTATATTTTGGTTAAATTAACCCCTTTTTATGTTTTTAAGGATGTTATTTGAGAAGTATGTTTTCTGTAATCGTATTTATCTGGCCATAACATCGAGCCAATATTGACCAGTCATCACCCAAGAGGTAATTTATAACAACTTATACTAACAGATTTAAGTATGTAATTTGCTTGTGTGTAAGCAGAATAGCAGTAAGACATTTGCCCTTCTTAAACACCTTAAAGAAAAAAAACAAAGTCTAGCACCATGGCCATCTCTGTAGTCACTACCTTTCCCTTCATTGTGTATATTCAGTCATTTTTGTACATTTACACCTTTGCAGTTATCAGAGGTGCTTTCTGAAAAGAAAATTGAAGCTATTTTCATGGTGGATGAGGCTGCTGATAAAGGCGCGGCTGTGGATATTAAAGGGTGTCTTCAGCTGAATGTGACCCTATAAGTCGAGAACAGCAAAGCGGCTTTACAAAAACAGTGTGAGAATTTATTTATTTATTTATTTTTCTTTTTTTGCCAAAACAATGCAAGCAGTATATTACATGTAAATGTTCTCTCACAAAATGGCAATATTTACAAGTCCAAATCGAAGTACACCAAAGACAGGGGCGAACAGAGCAAAGACCTTTGGAGTCGCCAAGAAACGTTAGGCCCAAAACATTCGTCAAAGTGTTTTCCGCCCAGAAACACACGTTCTGGCAGCTAACTAGCGCGGTGCCACTAGAGTCTCGTAGGCAAAGAGCGGCGTCACAGTGACGACTTTGTCTGGCTTGTGTGAACCTCATGCCCCTGGAAAACAAACTTAGATTCCCTATGCGGTGTTATCCTCTGCCAGCGCAGCCAGGCTGATTTTCTACCTCTAGTCAGAGGTGCAGAGTTGGATTTTGGTCTTTACATCCCTGCACTGTCCACACTGCTGATTATGATGCTGAAAGGGACTCCCGACCCCCTTATTTCGGGTTGATGCATATTTCATGCTGCGATTGTAGAAGCACTCATCTGCGAATGCATGAGGTTTTTCATCATTCAAATCACAAACTGTTACTGTGGTTCTCTCACGCCCGTCACCCGCTCTCACACACCGCCGTGCACTTTGCACTGGCATCCAGTGTCTGTTCTCGCACTCCCTGCGGATCTTGTGATGAATATGCAACGATGTGAAAGAACAGCTAATACAGGGATGAACACTTTGGCACACAAGAAGAAAAAGCGAAGTAAGAAATCTCTATGTTAAGATCCAAAGTTACTTGTGTAATAGCCTTTTTGTAAGTCAGTATGAATAAATTATTACTTGGTACGGAGAGTTCCTTGTTGGAGGTAAAAAAAAAAATAAAGTGAATAGGTGTGCAATGATACAGACGGCTCTTGAAAAAAGGTGAGGTTACAACAGGATCAAAGATTCAATTTTCTTGTCCTGCATGAAGACACACAAGTATGTTAAAATTCAAATAATACCCTATTTAAAAAAAGAAAAACATCTCTATTTAGTGAATTCATAAGTGCTCTGAGTTGCAGCTGGACATCATTTTACATATATTTTATGCAATTGTTTGTAGGGGGTGCAGTGCAAAGAAAAAGGACGTGCAGGGGTTGAATCGCCTCATCCGCAGAGCTGGCTCTGTGGTCAGTGTGAGTCTCCACAGGAGACAGTGGTGCAACAGAGGACACTGTCTAAACTCAGTTTAGTCCTGGAGAACACAAGCCATCCCCTGCATACTGTTTTCTCCACTGGGAAGTTCAACTGAGGTTTAAAATCTCCTTAGTCCCACCGGCCATTAGGCTACACGATGCTGTGGTTTCTGGGAGGGTGAAGGGAGAGTAATTAGCTTTTTAACGTATTTAATGTATTCAAGCTCCTGTACTAGACCACTTTTTAATGTATGTATATTGTGCATCTTGTATAGATGTTTCCAGTTGTATGATTTTTTTTTATGCAGTGTGGATGTGAATTAATGTGTGAGCAACAGACAATCTTAATTTCCCTATGGGATTAATAAAGATGACCTTACCTTATCTTACCTTATATTACAAGGTCACATTTGTTCAAAATGAATACAGCTGAAAATATATGTATTATTATTGACATAAATTGCAGTTCTTAGTTACTACAGCTGCAAGTCGGGTTGACATCACAGCGATACAAACAACAAAAACATAACGTGCATTGGTTCTGGACAGCCAAACAAAAATACATGGTCCTTATGCAGTCTGTAAAAGCTATGGAATTGATTGAAGCATTTGATTGATGATTATGGAAACTTAATCACAGTAAAAGATCTGGATTTTCATGCCTTTTGACCACTTTCCATTTTCTACATTTTTTAGAAATCCATCCGTTTTCCCACCACAACTGAAGAAAAGTCTGCCACAATAAAAAATGAACAAAGGCCTTTAATTTCTCCACACGATTGCCAACTTAAACTTTATGAAGAAGCTAAGCTCTTATGTCTTAGACATTTATTATTTTTTGTCATTAAGATTATAAGCAAAGCTTGGTAACATTAAATGACTGCAATAATGTACAAACAGTAGGACGCCAGCATGCAAAATTTAGCTTAACACTTTTGTTAAAATCTAACGCAAGCATTAAACCCCAAGCACAAGAAACTCTTTCAGGCTTAAAGCCTATACTTTAAACTGAGATGGCACATGTTTGTTCTGCTCTCAAATGCCTCACATCATTAGTCTGTTTAGAACGATCATCACTAACCACCAAGCTAAATATAATTGACTAAATATAATTAAACTGACCTTGCAAACAAACCTTATATTAAGGTTAATGAAGAGAAAAATCAACTTTAATTTATAGAATGTCAAGCACTCTCGATTTCTCCAGCACATTATCCCACCACATTAGAAGCTCATTGACGCTATTGGAGTTCAGATTAATTGCACTAATTGAGTTATCTTACATAAGCTGTTTTTTTTTTTCCATGACGCATTTAATTCTGTGTTCAGATCCAAGTGTTTGTCTCATTTTTGCATTTTAGAAACTTTTCAAAATGACATTGAACTTTGTTTAATGATTATGTTGGGTTTTTTTTGCAACACCTCAAAGCTAAAAATAACCACAGCCAAGTTTACTCCGTAAGCATTCTCCGTTATCCTGGTCTCCATGCGTCTCCTGCTTTGTATGTGCTTTATCTTTCTTGTTGGAGAAAGTGTTTCTTGAGATAAACAACCGTTTTGTGCCACCCACAGGTACCCATCCTTATCATTGGTCAGCAAGGCACTCTGCCCACTCAAACCACCTACTGCTGCCGCCCTTCTCCTCAAACCTCTGACCCCCCCACTCCCACTCCTTCGCATCCCGTCCCACTCTTGTCAAACACCATGCTGATTTCATCTCGCCTTATAACTGCATCCACCTCTCTGTTGTTCTCCTGTTCCTCTATCACCACATCTCTCCTTTAGCCAGTGATAAAACGTAGCCGCCACAGAGTGAGAGGGAGAGAGAGAGAGAGAGAGAGAGAGAGAGAGAGAGCGAAAGGGAAAAAAAAAGACATTTCTAATCTTAAATGGCCCAAAGTTTGTGGAGAGATTCAAGGTTAAATCCCTTGCATTTGAATTGGAGCACTACTTTGAGGTCTTCCACTTTGCTACTTCTGTATCAGTGGAAGAAACAGTTTTGCCCTAAATTGACAGAAAAATTGTTCAGCTAGTTGTACCAAAAAAAAGTTCACTCCCACCAAATTTCTGACTACCAAAAAGCAGCAGACATTGGCAGAGAGACTGTTTATCCCAATTATCCAATTTATCCCAAATTTGCTACAAGAACCGTCTGGAGTCTTACGCGCTGTGTGTTACGGTATTTGCTCGTGAGCTTATTTCTAATTTACTTGTTCTAAACAATTTACAGAATCTCTGCAAATCTGGGACTTGGCTGCTCTTTGTTTGGTGAAAACCTGCACACCTCAGCTATTGATCCTAATGGGCTGTGTTTTTCTTGCAGAAGTGACAGTGGACAGTTAGAAAAATGGAAAAGTCAAAGAAATGTTAACAAGAAACCTTTGCAGATGGAGAATGTGGAGATGTCAGGATCTGTTCGTTACTCTGTTGGAGCAGTCGCCATGACCCAAGCAAAAATGGAAATTTGTCTAGTGCAGGCTACAACTAATAAATAAAGACAACTAGGTAAAACACAGTTTTTTAATATGAATAAGAGAAACAAATATTGTTAAACCAACAATTATAAAATAAGACAAAGTCTTAATGTTTCCACACCTTCAAAAAATATGTTTTTTTTTTTTACATCTGCAGGAACATCTTACCACTGTCAATCAGGCTTGTGAATGCATTGCCCTCCTCTTTGCTCTCTGCTATGCTATACTAAAACTCAAGCTGCAGTAGGAGCGTCAGTCTAGGAAAACGATGAGAATATTTTATATCTCACTACTCATCCTTTTTATCACTTGTTTTTTCACTCCCTCTCACATTTCCCACGGTTCTCTGAGCGCTTCTGGAGTTCATAGCGCAGCAGGACTAATGGATGTCAATCAGGGTGATCGGGAACGACTCAACCTGGCAAAGGCAGGCAGTCCTAGATTAAACCTTTGTGTGTCCAGTGCCTTCATGGAGGGAAATTAAGGTCAGGTGAAATATGAGCCAAATAGAAAGCCTGGGTGGTCACCTGCACATGCTTGTTCTGATTGGAGTTAATATGAAAGAGTCGACTGCAGCCATGCAACCTTTTAATAAGCTGATGTTTTGTTCATCATAGGCCACAGTAGAAACACAACACAACAGTTTGTGGAAAATAACTAAATGGGTCCCACTTTCATGACTCCGAAGTCGTGAGAAAAGTCTTTTCCCCTAACTTCTGCTTAATCAAACTAAAGTTTCTACATTTTGCTAGTTTGTTTTTGCTTCAGCTAAAATTTTGCAAAATGCAAATATTTGATCAAGCCGCTTTTTTTTTCTCTCCTTGCTGTTGGAAGAGCAGCGTTGCTGTAATTGGTTTACTTTGTACCAAATTGTTGGCTCTCAGCGTGAAGAAATGCTGCGTACGTTTGGTTACAAGCAACTGGGTTTGCAATCAAAGGTACATTTTTTAGATCTGAGCACATGGAAGGCTCCCAAAAAAAAGAAAAAACCTTGAGAGGAACCAGCAAATGAAGTGGTATCTAGGATGGACTGCGCCTGTGTGAAATCAGTCTGTTTTTCCACCCCCATCTGCTTTCCTCACCAGGAGAGTTGAAGTAGTGCCCAGTCAGAAGGAAAATTTGTATCTTAGTATAAAACTAGATTTCATTACTTTTACTTCCCCTTCTTAAATGATTGTAGCTCACCACGGGGCGCTTCAACAGTTTCAGGGGAATCATCAAGAGTCGGTGGAGCTTATGTCGTGTGATTTATGTTTTCCTGTGCAGGAAATGAAGAGCAAAGCAATTTGTAGTAACTTCATTGCCATTATAGGGGGAGATGGCTAAAACTGAGAAATTTATCACTAAAATCTTTGAAATTGCCTTGCTCTTGCACAAAAGTCTACAGCACAAATCTTTTCCCTGTTTCCTCAACAACGAGCGGGAGCGATTGAGCTGAATGAGCTACGATAATTCAAAGGGAAAGTTGGGCGCTGGGCGATTATTGTAGGATTTGTGGCTGTAACTACAGAGTCCCGTCATGTATATGGCAATCTATTTGCTCATGGTGAAAGTTTGCTAAAGTTATGACGCCAGCGTTAGCTTGTTTCCCTCGTGTTTGTGTTCGAGTAGCCGTTTTGACAATACCTAACAAAAGATTGAGTCCAGTTGCCAAGGAAGCAAATAAAAGATTCATTTTGGGATACACATTCCAAAATCGATTCCTCATAAAACTACTGGCATGTCCGTGGCTTAGCTAAGACTTGGAGATATTTAACAATTCATTAGTTTATTGTTAAACACCAATGGATATAACGAAATCATTTTAAGAATTAAGTTCTCCTATCTGTTTATCCCGCAACATTTTCTGTTTTAAATAAAGGAAACAACGAAGCATGTGTACACTGCTGGCACCTGTTCAGCCTCGGTTGTCAATATCTGATTTGACGGTGCTGCAAAGGAAATTGTACAGATGTTGTTCTGTCAAAAGCTGGACACTTTTCCATGTATCGACACCTCAAACTAAATGTTTCGAGTTAGAAAGTTGTGTTAAAATGTCTTGCGCTCCGTCAGAGTGAAACAGCTAAACATTGTCCGCACACACAACTTTTAGCGGGAGCCGACGCCCACGTACACAAAGACCGTAGGGTGGTGGTACTTCCTGTCATCGCTACATGATTTGCAGTACAAATCAATTAGGTTTTGGGGATTTTAACATTGCTACTAATTTCTTTGCGTTACCTCATGTTTTATAAATATTTTTCAGGGGCTAACATTAAACCACCTTGGACCTCAGTCCACCTCCCAACTCACTCTTTGTCTCCCCTACTGCTCTCATTGGCAGTAGTTGCATCTGTAGTGAGTCATAGTAATATGACTCACTAGTGCATCCTAATTGTGACCAAAAACTATAGGCAGAATATAAGATTTCTTCAGGTTTACAACACAAGTATACGTCATGGTTTTATTTTCTAAAGCACATGCTGGCATGTCAGCACAGATATTTCAAGCTAGAGCTGGTCCTAATGTGTGCTAAATTACATTGTATTTACTACGCAATCCTCACTGCTGCTGTAGAACCAACCAGAACACCAGATTTATTTATTTCCCAGCTGTCAACGGTGCTGTTCCGTCTTCATTACAAAGAAAAAGGCCCCAAATGCTACTTTAATGGTAGCTTTTATCGGCTGTCTGCTTGTGCGGCACGTCCTCGACGCTGCTTACACTTGGGTTTATGTCTGCGATCTCAAACTGAAGGGTATTTAGCAGATAAAGCCTCCAGGGGTGTATGGGACATGTATTATAGATGTGGGGAGGGTGATTTGTTGTTTGCAGACATGGGACAGGAGTACGCGACACCGTTCTCAATAGGAATTTATACCCTCTGCGGAGTCTTCTTGCTCACAGTCTGGCTATGAGTATGCATGAGGGAGCGCAAACATAGACGCCTCTTCTCACGGGGGCCCCCCAGCTGAAGACAGTCATTATAGAAAGGTGGGCATTAAAGAGGAGCCGGGGAGCAAGGGGCGTCGAGGAGGGGAGGGGCGGATGGCACAAACCAAGATGGAGAGTTGTGGAGAAGGGGGGAAGCGAGGAGGTTTTTACTCACTTACTGCTTTTAATCTTGGCTTAAGCAGCAGCAAAAGGGGAGCACTTAAGGAAAGAGCACACAAAGAGTTGATATTAATGTCTTTATGCTTGAGGAAGTTGTGGAAGTAAGTCTGAGACACGGTTTCCAGGGGAATGGATGGAGTTGCAGTGCAAATTAGCTGCTCTCCTTAGTTTGCATGGGTGATCTTTTCCCTGCATTTTTCAACTCTGATTTGCTGTTAAAGCCATGCAGGATGAAACTGGAAGTTTGCTCTGCATTTTATTTAATTTTTTTGTCATACACAAGTTGTGATACTGAATCAACAGCATTCATACGATTTCCTATTTTAGAAAAGCAGCAGGGCGCTGATGTTCATCTGGACCGCCTTGAGTTCGTATGATTAGAAATCCCATGCGGCTCAAGCAGCACCAAGCAGAGTGTTTTCAGGAGTAAAACTGACCAATTAAGATGGGGCTAAACGATGCATTCAAACCAGAACTTTTCATTTATCCGCTTTTTCTTATTTGTAAGAATTCCCAATGCAAAGTCCAAAGCACAGCTGTCTGCAGATGTTAAATTACTTCCATCCATTGCAGCCTAATTAAAAGGTTTTCAGCACAAAAAACAAAAAAAAGACTAAATGATTTTATCACAGCGACTACGCTTATTGTCCGTTAATATTTGCAAGTGAAACAAACTTTAAATTAATTTAATCTACCTCTGTGTTCTTCTGTTTTTGTGACTCGACGGAGAGAAAAGGTAGAGACAAATCCATCTGGATTGACATTGTTTTATCACCGTTTCCGCCGAAAGTGAATTATAATCACTCCAAAGTCTGAGGAAGCTTGTAACATCTGAATAATTAATCATTGAATCCTGAGAGACATGTCACAAACGAGCATAAATCACACACATACACTCGTACAAAAAAAGGTTAAGAGTTTTAGCCCCAGACTCCCAAATGTGTCGATGTTTGCGACGCGTTTTTGAGTTGACTTATTTTGTTGTGCTTTGCAATCATCAAATGTGATTTGATTGTTATCTATCAAACGTTAACAGAGCCAGAACGTCATCTTTGGGGCTTTACCAAATTGTTCAAAGGCATATTAATCTCACTGTATTTAAAGAAAGTAATAACAGTTTCTTATTATTCTCTTTTTTATCTAATAAAAATTTGATTCTCCTAATTGACCCAAAGGGTTTTGTGGAATATAATGTTAGATGTCTTTTTATTGTGTGCAAATAGCCAGATCTGGACATACTAGCAAATGATTTGAATGTTTTTTACTTTGTGAATAGCTGCATTGTTGTTCTGAAATTATTTTAACAGTTCTTAAAATTTTTCTCAGACTCATAAGCTCAGTTGCTCCTCCAGTTTTACTGCGGTACTCAACATTCATAAGCAAACCAAAATAAATGTCTTACTGTAGTTCAAGGTAAAATTTCTACCTTGTGATATTTAAGTAATTTTGGACATTTTAAGAGGGATTTTTTTATATAAAATATTTTAAGGTAACTGTAAAAGCTATTTTCTTCTGTTTTTTTTTTGTTGAGTTTCTTGATATTTGTTTTAAAGTCGTATTAAGATTCTGTGATTTTAGAGATTGTTTAATCACTATGAACTTCTATTACTGACTGATGTTTACAACAACACATTCAGTTCTGATATAAAATAAAACAAAATTGCACATCCCCACGATTCTGCTCTAATGGAGCATATTTGGGCTCATAGCAAAGCGGCTGAAGTGCTGCAATGAAAAAGACTGTGATGGTTATCAGCTGCTCACAGCCAATCATCGCCTCTCAACAGGCCCCAAGAGAGCAAGGAGGAAGCGCCGGCTTTTCCCACTCCTTCTTCTAATGACCAGCCCTGACTCGGTCTCCTTCCCTTTTTTCTTTTTTTTTTCTTTCTTTTGGCGAAGCTGCTGTGCACAGCAGATACGCAGCGCACCGACGGCGCATCCTCTCACGTTCCTCCTCCTTTACATTTCCTCTCCCCGCTCCTTTTGCTCTGCGTGCGTTCGACTCGTAGCAACCAGCATAATGCCGTCCTTTTTGTCCCTCGCAGCCTCCTGTTTGTGCTCTGCATTTGTTTCTTTCTCCACCACCTCTCATACTGTTCGGTAACATTTGTCTCCACGCCTCCTCAATCTCTTTTCGCTGTTTGATATCAAAAAGAGAAAGGGGGGGAGGGGGGGAGAAATAACTAAGGCTGACCTGCTATGAACAGACGATCTTCTCTCTTTTCTGCACAAGGATGAATGAGAGCTGTGCGAGAAATGTGTCTTTCCTCCATCCCAGGCGATATTCTTCAATTTCTGATCCGATCCTGTAACACTTTTTGATGCATCCGCTTGTTATTTTTAGAATAAACCCCCACCATGCCCTGTGTCCAAACACCAAAGATCGAAGATCCCCCTTCCACCTTTTTTTTAAAAAAACAAAAATAAAACTGCTAGTTGGCAGCGTTGTGCAGGACTAACACCGTAATATTAAATAATATGCACTCCAGCAAATCAGGAGCGAGTGAAAGCGAGAACTGCAACACATGCCATCGTGTTTACTTTCCCTATTCGGTGTTGGCACTAATATGCTTTTCAGAGCCAAAAAGGAGCTGGTGGGGGCAGACGATCTCCTGCACCTCTCCGCCTCGGCTGTCAGTCTCGGCAACCTGTAATTTTGTTTTCCCCCAAAGCGTAGCTCACAGGAGCAGTCAGCAGCTATTAACTCAGGTGTTGCACCTCATGTCAGACGCTGATATATTACACCACATGGGACGAGTGGAGCTCGCAGAGAAGAAGAAGAGGCTGGGTGAGGGAGAAGAGGGAAGGGAGAATGCATCTCGCCTCCCCTGGTGTACTGACAGGTTCAGGCCGAAACATTGCGTGCGCAGCTAGTTTGCGCTTGGTTCTGTGCGTTTGAGAGCCGAGATCGGATGCAGCTGCTGACTCAGAACGGACGCCAGGGGAGGAAGATTGCCTATGTGATCGAGCTAAAATTTGTTGGAGGTAAAACATGGTTATTCTGATCATATCCTCTCCAGAGGAGTTAGCTGGAGCTCGAGTGATCACAAGGAAAGATATGCCCCTTTAACTGATGGCTAAAGATGCAGCTCATAAAATTGGTGCATCGTGTTTTTGCTCTGATCTTAATTTGCCTTCTTAAGTTTAAACACTTATGAATAAACATCAGGTCTCGGTAGAATATTACCACTTTCAAGTGTGCGGCTCTGATTAATCCCCCAAATACTGCAGACATGCCAACTTATGACGGCGCAAAATGGATAGTACATGGTGTATAATGTAGTAATAAAGATCATTAGCATATTTTTCACAGTATTCACATTTTCTAATGTTAAAACAAAACACACATCAGTGTACTTGAATTGTCTGAATTGCACTTATGTGACTGAGACAAAGCAGTGCGTAATTCTGTGTAAATAAGTCTTGCTATGCCATATCATTACTTGTACAGCTTTCTGGGCTCGATAGCCACATGTGGGACCCTGTTGGAGTGAGTGGGCAAGAGTTTAATATCTTGCAAAATGTCTATTAATACCAAACAAGTATGACATCCCAAACAGTATTTTGCCATATTACCTTTACGAATGTGTGCATTGATGTTATGAGGATGATATATTGGGCAATATTTCCTTAGAACTCTGGTAACACTTTATTTGAAGAGGTGTGCAAAAGACGTGAATGTTTATGACTGTTGCCATGAAGTGTCTTTCGGTATATAATGGGTTTTTTATGCAAAGTTGCATTAAAACTTGCATTAAAAACCAATAAAAAGAATCAACTTTGCATTAAAAGTGTCACTGTTTACCGAAGGACACTTCATGACAACAGTCGTAAACATTTATCAAGACTCCTTCATGTTTATGACAGTGTAATGTCCGTTTTATGCACAGCCCTTCAAATAAAAGTGTTACCAAAATTCTTCATTTTATACAGTCTCTCCTTTCAGTATGACCTCAAATTGGGTCATACGTAAGAGTTCTTTCTTAGCTACCCAAACAGAACCATGACAGCAGTTCCTTTAAAAAAATAATAATTAACTCAGAATTGTGTGACAAATTTCCATTTCATCCATGTTTATTAGATTTTCTTTGTAAGCCAGTTTGGGTCAGATTTGGCCTTTAAGTCATAAAATGCTCCAATGTGAGGTGAGAAACTGGGTTAACGAACTAGATCTTCCATAGAAATGGTGTTTTTGTCTACATAGTGAGGAAGTTACTTTTAGATGCTGTCTTACTGTCAAGAAAGACAATATTGGGGCTATTTCCCTCCAAGAAACATCCAAATACATGATGATCCATTAAACTTGTTTGGGACATATGGAAAAAGGACAGGCGAATAAAAGGCATTTGCTGCTGTGAGCACTGAGTCATGCTGACAGCATCCACACTGTTAATGTCTGAAGTTTGCTTCACTCACTCACTCACTTACAACTTTGTCCAAAAACAATGGAAAAAGTCAACATGGTCCTAGAATTAAATATGGCAGATTGAGTCCAGTGAGTCCGGATCTTAATGCCTTCAAAAAGCTGTGGCAAATTTTCAGAAAAAGAAAACTTTATATGTACTCTTTTCATGTTTTTCCTCATGTTTGAAAACTACGATCAAATACTGAAGCTGTACAGTAAAGAAAATCTAAATTTCTGTCACACTCAAAACCATCGGCCGTTACTGTACAAAAAGCAAAAACGTCCTCAAAAAGAAGTCTCTCTACCGACTCCGAAGGGCCGAAGAGCTGCGTTTTTAGAATGTAATCAGGTAACCGCTGGAGAGATGGACAATTAAGAATGATCTATCGATAGACATCATTGACTGATGTGTGCAGTCAGCCTCCCTGTTGCTCCATAATCAATACATGATGCCAGAAAGTGACTCGTTTTTCACTGAGTGACTCAAAGCCTTGAGTAATTGAGGCATTGCCAACACATAAAAAAAAAAAAAAAAAGAGGCTTTGAATCGGTGGTGGCAAGCAAAAGTTTGAATTGCCCCCCTGATGGAGACACAGAGAAGGATATTTGTCAATCTGCAGAGGAAGCGCCCAGGTTGGTAGAAAGAAGAGCTGGGGGCAGACAGAGGGGTTGGTGTTTGGCGACAGCCAAAGCCAGAACTTAACGACTTTAGTACATTGAAACATTCGTGCGACTTGGTGACGGACTTCACCCATGGACTCACTCGACATGACAAATGACAGGAAAGTTCAAGCTGATCCCCAGAATATGCTTTAGCATGAAGCAATCCCATTACCTGCACCGTTAGATGTTAATATTTAATGTGTGCCATACATTGTAAATGCCAGCATAAATGTTTTACATGTGTGTTACGCTCAGTCTTTATGTCAGTTAGGACATGGCACGCTAAAATATCAACATTGCTTGTTTGAATGATTAAATATTTGATGAGTTGGTAGTTGAATTTAAAAAAAGTATATTCAGATCTGAAGAGCAAATATCAAGCTGACATTAAGAGTGTTAGCACTTTTGACAGATTTGACTACACGGAGGCATTAAATTAAATTATTTATCATTTTTATTAAAGTGTTTGGATGTTGGTACGTGGTCTGTTCTAGGTAGCTGCGTTAGTTGGTAAGATGTATACAGCTTTTGACGCAGTCCTTGCTCTAAAGGAGTTACTACATACCAGTACACAGAAAAAGCCTAAAATGATTATGATCATTATGACTATGACATTTGTGTATAAACCTATGACCAGCACCGTACTTCTTAAAAACACAGCTGAACCGCAACACACAAACACGCTTTAAAAAAATAAAATAAAGCAATAAATAAATAAATAAATCTTTCCCCATATGTCTTCTCTTGAAGTACTTGTGGCTGTTTTCTGGCAATGTGTTTACCTGCTTAGAGGCACTAAGAACCCATCTTAAGGGACCAGATCATGAATTGCCAACATACGACACAAGCAAGCGAGAGGAAAGGTAGGAACATTCTGGCATTTAATAAGCGCCTAAAGTTAGCTGGGCCCCTCCAGGGGAATGTGATGCAGGAAAAAACAAAGAAACAACTGTGATATTCAAGGTATTCAGAAAGTACAAAGGAAAACCAAACAATCAAGAGACCCGCCCCAAAACTATTTCGTATCTGGCAGCGTTTCAATAAACCTGCTATTTTGTGGTGCCATCAAATAAGAAGTGAATATGTGTGTTTACTCGTCAAATAAACCCTGTTTATCAGACGCTATAACCGCCCCTGGAGTGGGTGAGATAAGCAGCTATAGCAGCAGCTGAAACAGCGAAGCCGTCATGAAGCGAGGGAAATCTGCAACATCAAATCCACTGCAGGGGTTGGCTCACACGTTTTGAGCTGAAGAATGCATCAGCTAAATCTACATTTTCACACTTCTGTAAAGGGGGACAGAAGGATGCGACCTTGAACGTTTTCGCAGCAGTGCTGGTGCAATCAAATCGCTCCGCTCTTTGTCATTAATGGTAAATTATGCTCAGAAAAATAGTGGTAGAAGGCTCCTACGCTGGATGTCACCGGTCTTGTTAATGGATTCTAACCAGTGGCACGCATGAGAATATTAGACAGCGCGTATGCGTGCGTGTGTGGTGGGTGTCGGCTCTAAATTAAATCAAGTTTATCCATACAGCATCGATTGTGCAGCCCCGTCCTGTTAACCTGCCAAACAGACCGTCTGTGGATCCCTATGCGCTTATTGATTTTGATAAAAAAGTCTTTTGCTTCAGTCATCTCATAACAATACACTGTGACTGGCTCCTGACATGCCCACCGCTCATTCATTAAAGTAACATGAGAAGAATCAGACAGCGTAGAAATGGTCACTTGTCATAATTATGTTTCGCCGCTCAGACTGCCGCCCCGTCATCCTCACACTGAGCAGTCAGTGTTGCATTCAGGGACACTAAACCACACGCCTCTCATTTCACCAACAGCATGAACAGTCTTTTGAACCATCACAGTTGTAAGGAATAAAGAAAGCATTATGATAATCAGGAATTATCATAATGCATGTGCAACTTTTATAAAAACAAAATATCTTCTTTTTTTTCTTTTTTACCATACTATCACTCTCTTGTGATAGTATGGTATGAAACAGATCATTTGTGGGAAACAACCAATAAGAGCAAGTAGGAGGTTCTCAGTGCTGTCAATCATTCTCGTGTACGTGTCTCTGATCTGGCACACGGTTGGCAAAATCATACTGTGGGACACCTCATCAGTCTGTTAGAAAACTGGTTCAAGCAAACAATGCGGCCTAAACAAAGTAAATTATTAATCCAATTTACAAACTCATGCACAAGTAAATGGTTTGCAGAATTCAACACTCTGTAAAGGACAGCTGGAAAGAACAACTTTAAAAAGAACAAGTAATAGAATACAAAAAAGAAACTCCCTCATTTGATTGTACCTGGTGATGACAATGACATCAGATATAAACAGGATGTGCTGGATGTAGGATCTTAGGATTTTAGCAAAGAAGCAAACAATCAGAGGTTTACACAAAGCTTTAAAAAACAAAAGCTTGGATGTCAAATGTAAGATAATGTGAATCAAAGTTGCAGCATCGTTTTTAAACTGAAGTATAATGGATAACTATTAAATCAGATTCAACAGATTATAAAGATGTTTAAGAGACAAGTGGCAAATAAATACAATCTCGACCACTTTGCTACACTGGACTGCATGACCACGCTGGACTTTACCATGATGGACAGATTGCCAATACATCCCTGGACTGATGGACCTTTTAAGTTCTCTTCACAGTGCCCTCTTAACAATAACCATGTGAATGCCACCCAAATGATTTAACAGTTTTCCAGCAGCCGTTTCGCTCCAGCGTAGCGCTGTGAGATGAAGACGCTTCGTCTCTGTGGACAGAATTTTATGCAGGAGGTTTCCTGACTTCTCTCAGAAACTGTTTGATTCTTGAAGTTATAAGGCCAGGAGAGACGGCTGCCCTTGAAATATGTATGAGTTACAGAAAGAAAAGACAAGCAAACAAAGGTGGAAGGAGAAGAAAGATTGTGTTCGAATGACTCAGACCAGTGATTTCAAGGTAAGGCGCTGCTCACATGAGCTCAGCTTGATAAGGATTTTGTTGTTAAAAGCTACAGATTCAAGATGAGTTTTTTTTCCTTGATGTTTTGTTTTCCGGTCACAAAGAAAATACCAAATTCAAGACTTGAATCTGAAAAGCTGTAGAGCTCAAAAATCTGATATTGCATTGATATTCTTTCGATCGGGCTTTGGACATGATACCAGTTAAATGCATTTAAACTGTTTCTATATAACTCCTCTGGAAAGAAGTATTTTATATTAAAACAACTCAAATTTTCAACACACTATGTCTAATCTCAAGATGTGTTCCCAAAGCAAAGTTAAATGTTATTGCACTTCATATTATTCAAAATTCTTCAAAGAGTTGTAGACGGTCTCGGCCTTGGGCAGGACATGTTAGCATTCAAAATGATCTTTATTATCTATCCGACAATAAGCCAAAGCTCCAGCAGACACGACGACGTGACACTTTTTCTGCAGCCGAAACGCGTCCTGTACAGAAAACCAGAAATAGCATCAGTTTGAGGAAGAGAAGAATGCTTTTGAAAACTGGCGTCAAACTACAGCATTTGTCAGAAGGAATTCTGACACGGCTCGATGTCTTGGAGCTGTCGTTTCGCTCGTCTGTTTCAGAAACTTCATATCCGCATCTTAACCTTCGTAGAAATGCAGGGTTTAGTTTGACACGCGAGTCGAAGGACAAGACAATTCCGCAACGCTCACACACCCGTGATCCTGGAACTCTCAAACTTTCTGTCTGTCGGTTGATACAGCTATAAAAAGAATAATAATAATAATAAAAACCCTATCGGCCCTATAGTGAAGTATCTGTGTATGTTACCCTTTTCCTCTGAGAAACATTATGCTGTTTGCTACATTGGGAATTGACGTTTCCTCCTGTACATGTCATTTCTCAGACATGGGCAAGGCTTTTGCATCACAACAAACACCCACACCTCACTTTGAAATTGTTGCGTTCCATTTTCACACCCACACACACACACACACACACACACACACACACACACACACACACACACACACACACACACACACACACACACACACTGTTCCCATGCGTAGTCATGCACTTGCTAATTCTGTAACTTTTTAGTGGGTCAACCCCTTAAGGGTGGCCCGAACTTATACTCAGGTAGGAACAGAACGCTTGTTCCCATGTACATGCAGCCTAATTAGGCAAAGAACAAAAAGATCGTATTCTCTCGCACCTAGAGTTTATAATTACAGGAAACACCTCATTTTCCTTTCATATGTATTCAAGACTAAAATAGACATCCAAGAGGAAAAAAAAAAAAAACGCCTTAAAGTACAAAGTACTGTGCCTCAGGTAAAATATCTCCGCTTCAGGGCTCGGGCCCACTCGCTTTAAAGGAATTTCAGATTGTTCCCGTTTCCAGAGTCATCTCTTTCCCTTTTGTCTGTTCCTATTAAACAGACGCAAACATCAGACGGTGAGAAGGAGAAGGGAAGGAAAAGAGCAGGAGGGCAAAAGCTCTGTGCTTTCTCAAGACTCAATGCACCTTTAACTCAATGCTTTGGGCGGTGATGTTTTATGAGACATTTTTATCACATCCTGTCAGTTCTGGAGATCTGTGAGGTAAGTACCACCTGCGGGGGGTGAAGATCACAGTCTAGCAGGCCAGCCACAGCAGTCAACAACGTGGCCGAGGTCCCGCGGCCCCCGAGGGACGACGTTGGCGTCCAGGAAACAATGGAAACAAAGTTCTGTTGGCTTCATGTGACAGATTGTTTAGCTGGTGTCGGAGTTGCACACTGGGGGCTGCACAGGATGTGTCCAGAAAGGAATAAATAGGTAATGGCACCTGGCGCGAGGATTCCCAGGAGACACTTTTTGGAAAGGGATGAAAGCCGACGCAGAAGAGAAATTTGAGAATAGCTTTAAAAAAAGAAACAAAGAAACAAAACACGCTTTTCTGCTGGAAGACTCCACAGCTGGCGTTGATGCAGTGGTTTAAAACACTGGCTAGATTGATTCGAACTGTTAAGACTAGTCAGTGCAAGTCAGACAAGGATGATTTTCAAAAAAGATGTTAATAATATAGCTGTATACAGATGGCACAGAGGTCTAGCATTTGTGGGAGTTGCAACAGTGAGAACCAGCCTTCCTCTGCTATTTATAGAAACCAAAACCGTTCCTGCTCACGTTATCATGCTCAACCAATTAGAGCGCCGTACGAAGGCATCAAGACGCAGCTGGGAGGAGAAGGGTAAGGATAAGTGTCAGACAAAATTCTGATATTATGCTCGTGAAATCTCTGTAAATGTCACATACTGACTCTTGGAAAATGTCATTTTGTGTTAGTGTTTCCCAGATAGACTCTACTACGGCATGTTTCCTAAAACATTTTAACTCTCATCAAAAATCCTCATCAGATGATCAGATGATTGTAGGATTGTGGAAACTTCTGTAGAAGATTACATAATCAATATGTAATCTTAAAAAGTTAAATAAACCTTGGAAAGTAAAATAAGAGGGATGAGACACATTGTGACACTGAAAATCTAGCGGACCAATTATATCAAATTAACTGATGTTTCCTTTTTCAATTTTTTATTTTTTATTTTCCTTGTGCATCCAATTTCAGGGGTGGCGGTGTGTGTGTGTGAGGGAAGGAGAACGGGGGGTTATTTATCCAACACAACAGTTGGATAATGTAGAGCACAGACAATTTGACACTAATGGACATTAATGTTACAACTCAATGATCGATCAACGCACGCTCTCTAATTTTGTGGACAGCTATGAATCCACGTCCATCCGAATTTCATCAAAGATCCCTGGAGGGTGACTTTGGCTGTCGCTCTTAGAGTGCGGCTTCCTAAGAACTGTCAGAGAACCCGATGCGTTAAACAGCCAACCAGTTTGCACTGCATACATCCGAGCTACTGGTTCATGGTGGGACAAGGTTTGAACCCTGTCAGATCCCCAGAGACACGCTGCCTTCTGTGTGCATGGACTGTGTACATTAAGTCCCCAAGACCAAATGTTCTGCAGCTTTTAAGGCATTTTTGCACCGCTCCTTCTGTGCCCGTTCGTCATCGAGGGAGCTGACTAAAAGGATTACCTCAGCTTTGCCTTTTATGAAATCAATCAAAAAAAACAAACAAAAAAAACATCTAATCTGCGTTTCGTACTCTGAACTGGACGCCTGGTGCAGCTGAGCAATTCTTGCGTCTTGTGGGATTTTCTTTCCGCTGAAATGAAACCTTGCCGGATCAGGAACCCCCTCATTCAGAGTCTTGCTGGCCTTTGATCACTTCAACTGGAGAAATGTTTCCCGTTTCCAAAATTGTGGATGTTGTTGCACTTGTAATTCCAGTCTCTATGGAGAAAAACACCGGTTTAGCCTCCTAGCAATGAGACATTGTGATTAAGCACAAGCGTAATTTAAATGAATCATTTAATTTAATTGTTTATGTGTAATTACTTAGGACACACTCTGTAATTTTTGTCACTGGGGGAGAAAAACGTACATATATTCTTCCTATTGATGTATTGTGGCATGGTGTGGATTCTTCGTTCAGCGGGTTTCAAATTAATTAAACCAAAGTGGAATTAAATGCAATTGGATATGTCATTATTATGATGGAAAAACTGATGGATAAAAACAAATCATGACAGTATTTTCTCCATGCCATCAGTTAAAATGACAGACACCGAGACAGACCATGTAGCGTAAACAAGAAGTCTGGAAGATGACGCATCTCTGCACCCGTCCAAAACTTGATGGCTGAAGAGGCAATTCAATCTTTGATTTAGCTCTGTTGAAGCAGGGATGCATGTAAAATTTGCAGGACATATAGCTGGAGTGGAAGCCCTGTGGCGCACATAAATGAGCTTCTTGTGACTTACAGCTATAAGAGGGAAAGACGTGATGAAGAAAATCTGGAAACCTGAGATGCAGTCTATCGCCGCCTGGGGATTATTATGCCCTGAGGAAAACAGAGTCGGGCAAAGGGGGAATTTTCATTCTCATGCTTCAGTCACCTGCTGGCATTCAGGCAAGCCGTATCTTAGTGAGACACTCTGACAACTTCACTGTTTTGTGAACTTGTCGCTGTTGATTTCAGCAGGTACCTCAGAAGCAGGAACCTCCCTGCAGGGCATGTATCAACAACTGCGCCACTCAAGAGTTTGTTAAAAGCAATCATATTTTTTCCATGGTTTTTTTTTCCACCTCTGATTAAAGGTGCTCATTCTAAACATTGGGTGTTTCTACAGCTTTCCGAGTAAAACTGTGCTCCTGCCTTAGAACTGATTTTGTTCCACATCTTTTCTAAGTTTAATGTTGGTGGCGTTGTAACTGTAAACAAAAAAACACTAGCTTCAGCTTCACACCATCTTCTGCCATGAAGTTAGAAATATTTTTTTTCTTCATATATGTACTTCACTTTGGTTTTTGGTCTCTTTTTTTCTATGTTTTAGTTAGAGATTAGTTCCAAAGCAACCAATTCTCCAGCTAATCACACTCAAAAGCCTCTTTCAGGAGATTAGTCTCAGGCCTAATGACTAAATTTAATTTGTTTCTACTTTTCTTTTCCCTCCTGTTTTCTTTTCTTCCGCCTCAGTGCAGATACTGATTGACTGAAATACTGTAAGCGGTAAACTTGCCGTTTTAAAACAAAGTAAATAAAATCAAAACGTAAAAGTCCACGAGTCCCATTTAGATGATGGAATGAACAAAAACACACATGGTGATTTATTTCAGTCTGAGAATGACCAGATGAACAATCGATACCTTTTAAGTTAGCTGAATGCAGGGGCTTGCGAAAGTATTCTCACCCTTTGAACCTGTAATTTTTGCTAGCTGAAAACTGGTATCTTCCTAATCCTAATAAAATAATAAAATCCTAATAAAATGTATTTTATTAGGATTTTATATGATAGATCAGCATAAAGTTGTAGGGTGTTTAAATTTTTGCCTGTTTAAAAGCAATCTGAAAAGTATGAACACTTTTACAATACACTATAGAAACAACTGAACACGGTAGGAGTCTTTTTAAAGGATCAGCTCAAGTAGGAGTGTTAATAAAAAATTAAAAAAAAAGCTGTGTGGATTATCTCTGGGGACGTAAGCAGCATCCATGTTAGGTAAATAAGGAAGTTTGTAAAAAATGATTCCTCGTGGTTGTTTGACTGCAGAGTATCCGTTTTTGTCACATGGAAACAAATCACTTTTAGCCGACACATCAACTTTCACTGAGCCAAGGAGGGGAAAGCATAGTTAAAGAAGAAGACAAAGGAAGAGGGCCACGGAAAATGGAAAAAAGTAATCGATTTTCTTGTAGATTTCCACTCGAAGCGCCAGGAGGGGAAAATATCGACTCGTCTGATCGCTATTCACCTGCACAACAGACAGGAACACCTCAGATGTGACTTAACAGGGGGATGAATTAGAGGGGCAGGTTCGACGGCGTGCTGTGAACTTGCATATGGATGAGCGTGTTACTCCTTTAATACAGCTGAACTCGAAACAAAACCCCAACGGACCAAGCGTCAGACAAGTGAACTACCTCAGCTTCTGAAAGTTTTTTTTTTTGAACAGCAAAAAGTGTTTAGTATGACTGATTTGGATGTTTTTTCAGGGTCAAGTTCAACCTTCCCGTTAATATTAACTCAGACGTGTTCAGAAGGTGCAGTATG
Organism: Micropoecilia bifurca; assembly: GCA_903067075.1. Lineage (NCBI taxonomy): Eukaryota > Metazoa > Chordata > Actinopteri > Cyprinodontiformes > Poeciliidae > Micropoecilia > Micropoecilia bifurca. The sequence continues at coordinate 377 of CAEGAF010018398.1, read as the reverse complement.
AGTCGCATTCCCTCTGTGCTGACAAAGAGAAGGTGTCCCATGTGACTGGATAGCTAAAGCGATGGAGGTGTAAGCATTCTGTGTTGAGCCTATCAAGGACTTCTCTCATGCCCCGGTGTGTCAAAGTAAGCTTTGATTTCTGTGATATCTGTGCAGTAGCCGGCCTTTCATCAAACCCACCAGCACTCTGACTGCACTATCAAACTCTTCTCCTTAATTATTCAAAAGGTTAGATGCCTTCCTCTTCTTCTTCTCTTTTTTGTCTCCTGTCGCAGCAAAAGGAATGCAGTTAGACTGATTTTGTGTGGCGGGTTAAAGCCAAACCAACAAATGGCAACACAAAGATCGCCTCACACACAGAATTGTCCTTTTATATA
>CAEGAF010018335.1:0-58207 GCA_903067075.1 Micropoecilia bifurca | reverse complement strand
AAGCGGTTGAGTCCATACAGTGCAGTGTGTGTGTGTGTGTGTGTGTGTGTGTGTGTGTGTGTGTGTGTGTGTGTGTGCGCGTGTGTGTGTGTATGTATGTGTGCATTTGCTGAAATGACACTGTGCTGATGGGATCCTGCTAAGCTTTTCCAGAGCGCATTCCTTCTCTTGGCATAATCTGGACGCTCTGATGTGCAGGTGCACCGCACAGCTGGAGGACGAGCCGATGCTATGATTCATAACCCAAACTCCTTACCCTAAAGCCTCGCTCTCCTCCCACAGACCACCATTTCCTTTTGCTGATGGTTAGATAACGGGGCTCATTTCTGTTTACACTGCACAGCGTTAATAGATTTAGATCCATATGGCCGGTTACATTGCTGCTGTTATCAAAGTACTCAACTCTACTCGAGTAAAAGTGTTAACACTTGTCGTCAACTAGGTAATACAAAAAGTCTATGCCACTTGTAAAACCTTCAGCACAAAAGCGCAATAAAAATATTTAAATTCTTCTTTTCTTTCTTTTATCTAAAATGTTCCCGCACCATAAAAATGTCAAAAAAAAGAGAAACTTTTTTCTTCTGCCCACAAATGGCAACACGGATAACAATAAGTAATGCCAACATACGTAGAACCATACAAAACACCAAACCAGTGCATCCATTTGACCACAGCTGCACTTTTTTTCTCCACTGCTGGATTCTGTCAGAACGAAAACCAGAGCTCAACTGTGATTGGTTCCCCTTTTTGTGACGAGCATAGCAATATGATTTAAGAGAAGGAAATAAAAAAAAAAACACACACACACACACACACACACACACACACACACACACACACACACACACACACACACACACACACACACACTGTGTCAGAACAACCAAATAAACCAATCAGTGTGTGGGGTAGATCTATGGGATTGATTAAGTGATGAGCTCAAACTAACTACAAATATAAACCAGCTTTAAAAAAATACCTGGACAAAAATATACTGATTTGAAAATATGGCCAGAATTTGGCCTTGTGGATGTGAATAATGTGTGAATAATGGTGCAGTACGTGATCAGAGTGTGAGGCCTGAGAGTCATTTAGGACTTTAACTGGTGTGCAGACTGGAATGATTTTGATGAGAGGTGCAGCAAAACATAAGATTTCCTCTTTAATTTTCTATCTGCTCCATTTCGAACAAATCGTGCAAAATTGCATGTCAGCTGGCATGACTATTTGTCTCAATATTTATTTATATTTTTTTCTGTTGGAGGAATCAGATCCCCACTCTGAAACCATGGCAGTGGCTGTCAGCATCACAATAACCTCAATATTTACATTAAAGTCTGCACGCTGAAAGGCCCTGTACATAATTTAAAAACCAGCCCTCTGACATGTGTGCGTTAGTGTGTGTGTGTGGCTTTGGAGCGGTTTTGGCCCCACACTCTACAATCTGAATGAAAGGACCTGTTTTGTGAATAGAGCATTCCACTCCTATGTCAGGAGGACATTGTTTAGTCATCGGATTTGTGGATGAGTGATTAAATCCCCCCGGAGCTCCGCCCAGCCCTAACATACACCAGCCCGCCTCTCCCGCCTCCCCTCTTTCTTTCTTTTACCCTCAAAGCTCTTTAAAGTATCTCACCTTACATCGGCCGCTTTGTGTCGGCGGCGCAGCAGTGGCTCGCCCGCCGATGCCCCACAGACACCCAGGCTAAGCCGGGCGCGCTCTGAATGTGTCAGAACTGGCTCGGCTTTCAGAGCGGGGCGCACATGCGAGCGCGAGAGCTATTTGTTTTCCCTCCTCTGCCCTGCAAATTCCTGCACTCAGTGAGGATTAGTGGATGGGAATCTCATTCCCCCCCCGGAGAAGAAAGAAACCCAAATGCCTCCTCAATCGTTCAGACAGTTGTGGGGCAACTCGACAATGGCCGATGAACTTCTTTATTGTCCAAATCAAGTTTTAGGGTTTTTGAAAGACCGTTTTATAGCGTTTCCATTTAATTAAAATGAAAGAGGGTTTAATATAGCTGTTTTATTTGACATTAAAGTTTCATTTTAAACAAGACCTCTGTAGTAAACGTGTAATAATTCACCCAGCGTTTATTCTCATGAATTCTTCATGTGTTGGATTGGGGTTTTTTGTTTTGGATAACCGTGATTGGTTTGAGAAAATCTCAAATCATTTTTTATTAATTTTTTCCGTCAGGTGACCGTCACCACCATCGGATATGGAGACAAAATTCCTCAGACGTGGATAGGGAAGGCCATCGCCTCCTGTTTCAGCGTCTTCGCTATCTCTTTCTTCGCTCTCCCTGCTGTAAATACAATTTTATTTAGATCATATGGGCAGTTTTGCATTTGGATGTATTATGTACTTCTAGCCTCTAAATTCAAAGCAAAATACTTGAATATTCAAGTTGTACTGTACTTTTCCTGTTTAGGGGATTTTGGGTTCAGGATTTGCCCTTAAGGTCCAACAGAAACAGCGACAGAAGCACTTCAACAGGCAGATCCCAGCTGCAGCCTGCCTCATCCAGGTAATCGCCATGGAAACCGGCACCACTTTCTCCTTAAACAAGTATAAGCATTTTTATTTTATATGTATCTCGGGTAAAATTGACCAAAGTCATTTCTTACCAACAATTTTTCAGCAGTCAAATTAAATCCAAAGCTGAAACAAAAATGAAATCGATTCTTGTCAATACAAAGTGGAAGATTCAAACAAGTTTGAAGGTGCTTGAATAATAATAATAATGCATTTCAAAACACCCAAAGACACTTTATAACATTAAAAAAAATTAAGCAGTAAGAAAAATGGCTATACCAACGCAAAACCATGAATTAACTAAAAAATTAAAGTACGAAGGCTAACTTCAACTGATGAGTTTTGAGTTGAGGCGTATTGTGTTTAGTTAGACTTTTTCTTTTTAAAATGTTATAATTTGCTATGCTCCTTTGTCTTCATTATGAATGATTCTACTTCCTGTCAGTCAAATCAGCCAGAACCAGTGTTGGTTTCCATATGTAAAGCATGGATTTTCTTCCATGCTTTAAACAATGTCTACCTTTCTTATCTCACCAATGTTTTCATTTTTACCTGGTGGTTATTGTCTCTTATTCTGATCAAAGGGCTCCAATGGATATTATGGCATTTTAGCCAAATGACTCTAAAAGTATGTCAGCAGATACCTGAACAGATCGTAATCTGATTGCTACACAGTCACTAAGATTTACCTGCATAGCGCTGGCTGTAACTAGAAACCAGTGGCTGTTTAATATTGTGTTGCGCGCCGTATTTATTAGCGTCGGAGATGTTGCTGCACCAGAACGCCAAAGCGGGCAGTTTAGATTTGCGCCGTTCATTCGATTCTCCTTTTTGCCGTCTGTATTTTCCAGACACTCTGGAGGTGTTATGCTGCGGAGAAACCAAACGGCTGTGCTGCTACGTGGAAAATGTACGTCTTGACCCCAGAGGGTGTGGCCGCAGCGCAAGCAGACAACGGCAGTCCGAGCATCAAGAAGCTGAACCTGGCGGTAACTGCTTCCTCGCTTCAGGTCACCCGAACATTTGGCTAGAGAGTTCCTCCGCACCGAGCTGAATGTGTCCACATTAAAACGTGCAGGCGTCAGACGCTGCCGGGTTGCGTTACCTCATATTGCATGTGACCCTGACTGCATTGTCCTTTTTGTGCCGTTCACCTTTTGCAACAATATTAGCTGTACTGTGCGGAGACCATAAAGCATTAAAAGGGCAAGCGAAGTTCCCACTAATGCACACACACACACACACACACACACACACACACACACACACACACACACACACACACACACACACACACACACACGCTGAGGGACACAATGCCCAGAAAACACAAATACCCACACACAGCAGCTCCTCCTACCCCAAAAGGCTCGACTCCAGCAGGATGACTCGAGGCCTTTGTCTTCGCCAGACAAAAACCCAGTCAGTTGAGATGATGTCACCGCCGCCTTTCTCATGGGAGTAAACCTTTGTCAAGTAGTACAACGACAAAAAAATCTTTGTGTTGCGTTGGGCCCACACGTATTGGAGAGAATGAAGGCTGTTTCCGCTCTTTTCTGTTTCGGCATGTGACTTTCTCTTCTGTCTTTCCTCCCTTCTGCCTCTTCTCAGTCTTTCAAGATGCTTCCCCAGATTGTCCTGCAGCTGACTCGCTGTCACTCTCCCCTCTCTTCTCTTCTGTTGTTGCTTTTATTGATAATGCTTTTCCTTCGCTCTCTTCCTCATTCACAAGTTTTCACAAAGTGAGTCACTTTGTTTCTTGTTTTCTTGCCACTCTTTTGTGATTTCCATCAATGACTCAAGACATCATTTGTCCGTTTAGGCGTAACTGCATGTAAAAACCCAAGTCTGGCCCAGTCAATCTAAATATGGAGCTACGTCGAAAGGTCACCTTTGTAATTTCGACTGTTTGCTCCGCGGATTTGCCTGGAGACCGCACGCTCACTGACTCACATGGTACATAGCTATGATTTCACTCCACTAAACAAGAGATTAAGCAGGCAACACTTATATCATCACAGCCCGAGTTCAAGGTTTGGTAAGACTGGGATGTGTAATGGAAGAAACGCTTTGTGTTAAATCATTGTCACTGGCACGGCCTGGTCTTTTTACACCAGGGCGAGCGGCTGAATGGGTTCAGTTATTATTCTGAGAAAATTCTTGTCGAACACTTTCCCAAACACCTGCAAAAGATCCAAATCAAATGGACTGTGCTTTTAAGCGGGCTGGGTGTTGGACACCAGCGTTTACAACAAACGGGGAAACGACGGCAGAACACCACTCCGGAAAAAACCTCACAAAAGTAGTAATGGCTCAAGCTGGTGGTGATGTAACACTATGGAAGACATTTCTTGGCACTTTTCTTGGCAGCAAACTGTCTGAGTGTTGCTGCAGATCACAGAGCATCCATCTTTTGATGGCCACTTCCACCAGGATGCATCTCAGTGTCACAAAGCAGCATGGCAGTCGGTTCGCGGGTCTCGGTTGTCCTCAACAGGTATCAGATCTCAGTCCAATGTACATCACAAGCAGCTGGTGTACTCTTGTTCTCCCTTGATTTGACAGTAGTGTGTGAAATGAGGAGAAAATGCGTAAAGTGTATAAAAACAGTGAAAACTCCAATAAGTGTGGTTTGTTGGAGAAGTCAGATGTTCTGGATATTTGTAGAAAAAAAGAAACGCTGGGAGAAAGTTATCTGGTGTCACTGGCAAAATTGAAGGATCCTTCATATCACTATTGTGTATAAATAGGTGTGTTTTCTGCATGCTTATTTCATTAGTATTTTTATTATCAGATTAATTTTAGCTTTAACTTGGAAAGAAAGTTCTTGCCTTTATCATTAACGGCTGCTATGCAACAGCCTACCTGCTCTTCATTTACAGATGTGTGCAAAACATCATCGATATTCTCCTGTTGTAAAAAAACAATACAATTTTGCAATTCCTGTGTTTCCATTAAATGAGAAATGTTCACGCGACAAGTCATTAAAAATCACAGCAGCACCGGATGTAAAGCGTTACATGAGATATATCCATAATTCGACCAACAGAGGAGACGTAGGCATCTCTCAGGGTTTTTGGGAAGTTGTAGCCAGGAATTTTACAGAACTGTGGAATTAACGCTTTCGAATCAACACTATTACTTGAATAAAAGTATTTTGAGTTTTTTAAGGTTCTGTTAAAGAGCAAAACTTTTGTCCGACACTCGGCTTTTCAATTTCTTAGTCTTTTTCTCTGTGCCAATTACGGCTCACAGAGTATCCAAGACAAACAGAATCATGTAGCAGGGCTTTCTGAGCAGTATTGTTCTAAACATGATGACTTTTTAGCTAAGTATACATCGCTACCTAATGAAGTTCTTGATTATCTATTGAAATATTTTGGGGGCAGTAATAATTTGTGATTGAATGGTGTTGAGTTTTCAGGACAAAAAGCTGAAAACTGAACAGATTCTCTTAAGGGTGAAACCTTGAAGGGTGAATTACAGTTTGGTGACTAGAAACCCATCCACCCATCCATCTGTCATGTTTTTCGGCTGTGGAAGGAAGCCGGAGTTTCCAGGGAGAATCTGTGTACACGCATGGAGAACATGCATCCACAGCTCAGGATCTGAACCCACGACCTTCTTACTGCCAACCGTTCCAGAAACGTACAACTTCTACGTCTTTCTCCTCAGTCAACCTTTTGCAGCTGCTCTGGTGATCATTTTGAGTGTAAAACTACTTGACTTGAATTTTACGCTCCTTCGAACCAGAAATAGATTTCATATGAGAGTGTTAATGACCCATCTGTTGCTGCTCACAAGCGAGATCAGTTCAGCGTCTGCAATGACATGGATGTCTCTTTAATAAGAGAAGAAAGTCAGGGAAAACCATTAAAACGTCAAACATGACCTCATCTTGGAACTGCTGTTCTTTTGTTTTTTTTGTTTTGTGTTTACTGTTAACTCTCTTGGATATTTTACACTGCTGTGATAAATAGGCTTTTTACAGTTTAATCATAATGACAGCGGTGGCCTGATGTTTCCTCTTTCTGTCAGAAAAAGGGGACTAAGAGACGGCTGAAGTCCAAAGGAACCGGCTCTTTGGGTGTTGCCTCAGAGCGAGCCGTGTCGATCCCTCAAATCACCTATGACCACATTGACGACTCGGTGGAAAAGAAGGACGTCTCGTTTTTCATCGAAGAGCCGAGGGGGACAGCTGAAGGTAATGCTCTACTGGAAAAAAAAAAAAATCCTTACTCTTTCATATTACTTTGCTGTACAGTTTGAGCTACAAACTCGTATCAAATGCTCATTTGTAACATGCTCTGACTGAGCTTCTTTCACTCTGGCAGCTGTTTCAAAGGAAGCTTGCTAACTTTTTTTTCTTAAATTGCAATTCTTCCATCAGTCCAAGCGCATGAACTTGCCAAGATTACGCATGAAAGCACCAAATCCCATTTTATTGCCGCTTGATTAAACCCAGTCCTTTTGGATCTCTTGACTAGAGATTTGTTTTTTAAACTCGACACCTCAAAATGATTATCGGAGAGTGTTTTGAAACAGGAACTCATACGGCAGTGCTACTAGCTTTGCTGTTTTAACACGGGTGAAGCAAAGCTTTGCTGGACGGATGCAGTGGCTTTCAGAGGTATTCACCATGCAACCCTCGACCTTTATGGCATTGTGTCCCGTTACGGCTGCCAGCTTCCATGTATTTTGATGGGATTTTGTATCCAACACAGAGTAGTGCGCAATGAAACAATAGAAAGGAAAATCTTACATAATTTTCAAAATCCATCCACTGACTTCCGCTGATCTGGAGTCGGGTCATGAGGGTGGCAGTATGAAGCCCCAGACTTCCCTTTTCCTGGACACTTGTTTCAGCTTCTCCGGGGGATTCCTGAGGCGTTCCCAGGCCAACCGACAGACATAGTCCCTCCAGCGTGTTCTGGGTCTCCTGTACCCAGGATGTACCCAGTACGTCTCGCCAGGGAGGCGTCCAGGAGATATCCTAACCAACCAGATGCCCGAGCCACCTCAACTGGCTCCTCTCGACATAGAGAAGCAGCGGCTCTACTCTAGAGTCCCTCCCCAATGACCAATCCAGGGCCCAGACATCCTGCAGCAGAAGCTCATTTTGGGCGCCTGTATCTGCAATCTCATTCTTTTGGTCATTACACAAAACTTGTGACCACAGGAACGTAAATTAACCGATAAATCAAGAGCTTTGCTTTTGGTCTGAGTTCTTTCTTTACCATGACAGACCGGTACACCACAGACACTGCAGCAATCTGCCTATCGATCTCCGGCATTTTCCCCTCGTTCGTGAACAAGACCTTAAGACACTCAAACTTCTCCATTTGGCCTCTTATTCAGAGGCATTGATCCTCATCATCATCGGATTGCTCCAGCAAAAGCTGTAGATCACGACCCGATGAGGCCAACAGAACCAGATCATCAGCAAAGAGCAGAGATGAACTCCTGACACACCTGCTGTGGATCCAACATAGGAACATGACATCCTGAGATGCTAAGCAGACACCTCCTCCCCCTGCTTCAGTGTTGACCTCTTTTAGGTTCTTGTTTTATTTGTTTTGGTTTAATTTCTAATTAATAAATCTACAACCAATGATTATGTCACGCATCTTAATTTGTCTGGAGGCATTAGAGCATCCATGGAAAAGTTTTGTGTATACAGTTTTAAAGGGAGACAGTAAAGAGGAGAGAACGTCTGGGTTAATCGTGACCTCCAAAAACGACTCTGGCTGCTGAAAAATGTCCTGTAACAAGCCTCTGAGTCTTTCAGTGAACAGCTGTATGTGTGATAAGATTAAATTACACACAGGTGGACTATATTTACTAAATGGAAAACCTCCAAAAGCAATTGGTTGCACAGGAATTTACTGAGGGATATCAGATTAAAGGGGTTGGACACAAATCCGCACCAAATAGTTTTGAACGTTTTTCCATCTACGACACGACCTTACACTTCTTTTTCAGTTAGTTCAAGTTTGTGGCTGCAAAGTTCAGTGGGTATTTCTGTAAGGCACATTTAGACATTAAACGACGACATGCTACCTTAGTGGCCTTGGGAAGCCACAATCATCAAAAAAAAAAATTGTTACGCTCTGAGGGAAATTTGGTGTTCAAAACGGCCTCATTGTGAATGCTATGTTTTCATGGCAATTCAGAAATGCTTTGCTTTTGTGTTGTAGAAATTATTTTTTGAAAAACCTCGCCCACACCTATTCATTTCGAATGAATGGGTAGGTGTGTCTAATCTTTTGGCCGCTACTGTATGTTTACGTCTTCAGTGGAGTCGGAACAAAAGCTTAAAAATGTAGTTGCTGGCGGTAAAAGAGTAACGATAATGGATTGAGTTGGTTTCTCACCACTGGAGAGTGAGGAAAGCAGACATGGAGAGCACTTTGAGCCTCTCTGTAATGTTCCACATTATGATGGTAGAAGCTGTTATGGGATGGCTCCTCATTTTCACGCAGTAAACAGAGATGCTGTCCTCCTCCGTTCGGAGCCAAGATGGCTACCAGGTGCCTCCCTTAAGCCACATGGAAACCATTACTGCTTCAGTGGTGATTAGAGGTCATAGTTACAAGCTCTTTACGGTTTCTGTCCCCCCCCCAGCCCGCCACCCCTCGCTGGCCACAGACACTCATCAGGCTTAAATGGAGTCTACTTTAAAATCCCAGCTTGTCAAAGTTACAAGTGGGAATTTCTTGTAATCCCGTTTACAGTTTACCAAGGCAGTCACATCAAAGCCGACATGTTTATGACAGCACACATGGCAAAGATTGATCAAAGAGTATTAAATCAACAGTTTGATCTGTGTGTGCCTAATTTTGGATGATTTAAAATTTACATGCAGACAATGTATGGCGGATGGCGGGGACTCGTCAGGGCGGGGGGGGAGGAGGTTTGGCTTCCTGTGTTAAAAGCCATCCCAAGCAAATTAACTGACCCAGATTCCAGGTTAATAAACGGAGTTTACGAGTTTTTCCTGTCAAAGCGCACTGTCATAAAAAGAGCTGCAGTGACATAAACCTGACATAAAGGCACACCATCACTATGGGAGCAGCTACCAACACCAGGAAGAGCTTAAGTTTTCTGCTTAATTGGGTGGATCTTGGAAAATGAGCAGACGGCACGGTTGCATGGGAAAGAAGCAATGAAATTCAATAGATGTCAAATCGTTTAGACAGCACATAACATCCTGTCTTTATGTACGGGGCATTTCTCGTGTTCGTGTTACAAATGGTCCACAGTCATCAGTAAAGGAGCAAACGTGACAAATTGAGGGGAAGATGCCATAGTCTGCAGCCTGGAGTCTGTAATTATAAAGTACGAGCTGAAGAGCATGGGGTTTCTCAGATACATCAATGAATAGATCACTCAGTCTAAAATAGTTTTTAAACATGCTACATGGAGCTAACAGATAATTTTTTTTTGACAATTGTATACAAATTCAACTGAGTAGGAAGTTGACTGATCACTGACTTGCATTGATTTTCGTATATTCGTTCTGTTTTTCTTATACTGGAAACATTGAAAAGTCCTAAATATTCTATGTTAGTTAGCTAGCTTTTTTTTTTTTAAAGAAGATTTACCTTTTCTCATACCTTGTTATATCTTTCTTATATTTGATGTCTTTTGCAGGGATTACCAGGATGTTCAGGAAAACAGGTGAGTTCTATTCGACCAAAAGTTAAATGAGACATGTTTGCTACAAAGCTCAGTGCCTTACAAAAGTATTTCTACCTCTTTAGCTTCACTGTATTCTGTTAGAATTCATGTAAAAGATCACCGAAACAATACGTAATCTATACATTTCCTATTGCAGTTACACCCAGCTGTGTGTAATTTAGTTTCATAAATCCAGATGTTCTGTGAAGGCCTCAGAGGTTTGCTTGTGAATATTAATGAACACACAGCATTGTGAAGACGGCGGAAAACAGCAGACGAGTCAAGGATGATTGCCTGAAATGGAAAAAGAACGACACAACTTTCTAAAAAGATCCTTAGCTGATAAACCAGTGCAGTGAAGCAGACATTAAATTCTTTGTTTCTTTGATCTATCCCTGTCAAATAAACTACAGATAAAAAAATAAGAAGCAAGGAGAGCATTCTCATATCTGAGAAACAACCAACCAATAGTTTTGCGCAGTTCACTGTTTATATTCCCGCAAATTTTATGGAGACCTACCCTATTTTCTGCACTATAAGGCGCGCCGGATTATAAGGCGAACTTTCAATGAATGGTCTATTTTAAAACTTTTCATGTATAAGGAGCACCACATTATAAGGAGCATAGATTAGACGCTACAGTAGAGGCTGGAGTTACGTTATGCATCCACTAGAAGGAGCTGCACTAAAGGATGAATGTCTAAAGCCACTTTATTGACATAAAGAATGTCAACAAAACAGTCCAAATCCGGTTGGCGAGGAGAGCCTCCCGTCACTGGGCCGGGGCGTGGCTGGACGATGATCACCCTTCTCCATTCGCGCACAGCATGTTTGTGGAGAATGACCTGCAGACAACCTGATTATCAGGTCGGTAGGTAGATAGGTCAGTCAAACTTTATTAACAAACCAGCGTTCTGACAACTATCCCAGCATGCACCGCGTGCTTCTTCTACGGGCAAAATTAAATCGGCGGCTGCTTACCGCAGTTGCTAGACCTGTTGTGGCTCAATATTGGCCCATATAAAAGGCGCACTGGATTATAAGGCGCACTGTCGGCTTTTGCAGGAAATTGAAGGTTTTTAGGTGCGTCTTATAGTATGGAAAATACGGTACCTTAAAATGTTTGCAGTTGTTATTGGTGCAAAACTTTTTATTTGTGAAAGAAAAAAAAATCCTGTGGGGTCTGGATAGTTTTGCAAGGCGACCGCATGTTTTACGTGACTGGGTTACCTAATGCTGCTACTTTTTGTCATGTCAAAACAGACTCGCACCTTTTACAAGTGACGCAAAAGTATTTGTCATTGTTGGCCAAGGAGCCACTTCACTAAGTACTTCTATTTGCTATTAAAAACCCGTCTGTGTTAATCATTAGCCAGCCCGTCCCTTTAATGTGGCCCAGACTGTATTTCAATTAGACTTACTGGCTGGCTGAGCCTTTGTCCTCAACCTGACCAAACCAGAGCCAAACAGAGACACTCTCAAGCGCTGGTCCCAAGTTGACCCGGCCTGTTTTCTTTACTGGGTGCCCTGCCAAGAGAATGGCTGAGCGACTGGACTGGCGTGGCTAGATACGGACCGAGTTCTCGGGGGAAGCGGAGCACACACAGGCTAGAGAAAGGTAGAGAGGTTGGGAGCGAGGGGAGATGCAGAGTTGATAAGCTGCCATTGTGGAGCTGCGGTGGTTAGAAATGAACAGCTCATTGTCTGATTTTAGTCGTTCCACTTATCTGTCTGGCTCAGATCAGCTCCCCCTGCCTGAGAGAATAACTCAACGCAGTGCAGTTTCTCTATCTCCTTATCGTTTTTCTTCTCTGCATTTTTCTTTCGCTGGACGGTCAAATCAGTCCCTTATCAAATTCCATCCTGTCGTTTTTAGACTCTAAAACAAATTCACAACCACATAAAACGGTCCCTCAAAGCCAGCTCTGATTATATTTGGATATTCTACCTAATCTCTGCTTCCACTTCCGCTCTCATTGCCCGTCTCCACCTCCACATTTGACATTGTCGGGCAAAGCGGATGATGGAATACAAGTGGCTTTGAAAGGCTTTTACTTGAATTGGATTGGTCATTCAGTACTTGGACGCAGATTTGCCTCGCCATTCTTCATCACAATGGAGGCTTGGTGCTTTGGAGGAGAGACACGTCAAACTCTGCTGACAGTCTGGCTGCAGGTCAAGACCCGGCTACACATGTTGTTCTTTGCTGTCGTTTTTAGCCGCCCCAGTCGGCCAGCCAGCTGGAGTGCTGAAGTGGAGCTCTGCAGTTTTTCTCTCTCTCTTTCTCTCTCGGGTCCAGACTTCTCTGAATAAACCTGAACTTTTAACTTTTTGCCGCATCACAAACGTGAATATCTTATGTGATTCTTATCTTCTGTCATGCACTAATGCACAGTGATTCATTGTGGAGGAGATGAAGGAAATGATGTGTTTTTTGTTTGTATATGCAAATAAAAATCTGAAAAGTGTGGTGTGCATTTACATCCAGCCCTCCTTTACCCCAAAACACCTGAACGAATCTGTGAATAATTTAATCTCAGTATAAATGAAGCTGTTCTAAGGCTTCAAATGTGTTTTTATAAAACATTACCAAAAACATGCTAACCAGCTAATGTTTTGTTGAGTGCTTCATAAATGTGGCCTTAAAGGGCCAGTACCATATAACATGTACTTTTTTTTTGCTTTTTATCATGTTACAATGTTGCTCCCTCATCAAAAATGTACCTGGAGTGTTGCTTTGATTCTTTCATGCCTGTTTGCAAAATCCTTTAATCTCCCGTAGCAACCGCTGTGCAAAACGCCTGGGTGGACGTAGCTCCGCCTTTAAGGCGTAGCTCCTACTCTGAGTTGCAGGTCCCTCCCACTCAGCTTCTGCCTCACAGAACAGCCCTTCCCTTTCGACTTTCCACTCAGGCACTGCAGACTAGCTAGCAGCAATTAGCAAAGTGCTGGTGGAACTGTGGATCTGTTGAGCCCATTAAGGAGCTACTTCTCAATGAAATGATGAGAAAGACGGGGGTTAATAGAGGAGCCATGTCGATGACTTCCAGATGGCAGAGTTTCAGAAGGAGCAAGAGTTCCTTAAAGAAACAGAGGCCCAATTACTGAATGTGATGGAAATCTGTTTTTCTAAAGAAAAAAATTATTATATAAAAAAAGAGAGCGGCCCAATTTCAAGATGTCAAAGTACAATTTCTTTCAAGCCATGTTTGATATGTGTATGGCATTTAACAACTAAAGCACCGTGTTCCTGGAAAACTCACAACGCTACCCTTTTAATGAAATGACAAGATGCACTGGCTTTCTTTCACCAGTAGAACAACACATGGACACATTTGGAAAATGTTTTCTTGTCCCCTTTGGCCTGCATGTATAATTTCTTATGTTGTGTAAGATCAACACTCATCCTGAACACACTTTCCACTGATGCAACTAGGTGGTGGCAGCATCATGCTGTGTGGGGATGTTTTACTTCAGCAGAAACTAAACAGTTGATTCAAACATCTGATGACATTTAGGTAAATGCAGATAAATGCTGGAAGAAAACCTTACTAGAGACTGCCAAAGACTTGATACTGTGGCCGGAATTGACCTTGACCCTAAACTTAAAGCAACAACAATTAAGTTGTTTAGATCGAAGAGTATCGATGTGTTGTTTATTCAAGGTCTCGATATAAATCCAGTTGAAAAAACGTATTCACTTTTTTCATCAAATCGGACTGAGCTTTTGCCTTTTCTCTGGACCAAAGTTTTAGTGGACAAACATGAAAAACATGCATTTCTAATTGCCCTGCCACAATTAAATATGGCTACGTGTTTGATCTGTCACAACATCCCGGTAAAACACACTGAAGTAGGTGGTTGTAATGTGACAAAATGTGAAAAAAGTCTTAAATTTGTGTCAATGCATTTGAAAGTTTTGGGACCTATTTTCTAATTAACTTTTCTTCCTTTGTGTGTCCCTCACTTTTAGGCCCTCCTCACCACTCTTGGTCATCTTTCACTCTGAGCTGCCCTGCTTCCCCAGGTACCCTTCTGTTTATCTGCCTTTTTCCAGTTCTCTCATTTATGTTACAACTAACATCAGCTTACTTATCTTGGCTCCTTTTGATACTACATTTATATTTATCGGAACGCACAAGTCGTCTTTATCAGCACCTTGCCCACCCGGTCTAATGATGCCGTTTCAACCTTGTAAACACTTTCCTGGCTATGTTCCGACTGGTAACTTTATCTCGTGTCTTTGTCCCTTCCAGTAAAGGGGAGTGGCAGTAAAAGCACGTCCATAGACATCTCCCGTGCCAACAGCCTAACCGATGACCTAGATGACATGAGTGAGGATATTCCCTTGCCCGTGGTCACCAATAAGAACCAGTAAGCCTCCAAAAGTTCACCTGCTTCCCAAAGCATCACCCTCTGTTGACCTCCATTATCTGATTCATTTTAGTCTGATTTCCCTCCTGGTCGTAGTGCTTGGAGTTCTTTTGTCAGAGCGGAGAGCCACTTTAGCTGCTTTCTAAATGAAGCCGTTTTGTCAAAGTCTCTTGAGGGTTAAAGAGACTCTCGAGGGGCCAAGGCTATATCAGGTACAGAGGGCTGTGAAGGGGATTATCCCTCCATTCTTGAGGGAAACGGTGAATGGATTGTAGAACATGTTATGGTACAGATGGCTTGTCATCACATGCCCTCACTGAACTCATTGTTGTTTGCTGTGTGAATGCAGAATGAATGCTGATGTTCGCTCTTCTTCCCTCCCACTGACCTGGTCATTCAAATGGGTTTCACTTAGGTGAACCTCTGCGCAATTAGATGTGGTTTGCTTCCTGTGTTGTCGCATGCTGACTACTTTGGCGACTAAATCTTAGTCAGTCTTAATCATCCATCTTTTCAGAGGTTTTGACACCAATACTTCAACATGATGGATGGATGGATGGAAAGAAAATGTGACAAGAAATGCTCTGTTTTCCTTAAAGATCCATTGGAAATTTTGAAAATTATGCACAGTGTTTAGTGTCATATATTAGCAAAAAGCATGATTAGTGTGATTAGTCTGCACAGCTAGCATGACTGACGGTTGTGTGTATTGTCTGTAGATCCTGATACAGACAATATATCAGACTTTTTGTCTATAACCAACCAAACCCTGATCAGGCGTTGGCAGACAGGAAACATTCAATGGGAGATCTCTGGTTTTTGTGGTGTGTAGGAAAAGACAGAAACTGTCGTATGAAAATAGCGAAAGGACGAATGGACCAGGTCAAACACAAATTGGCAGATTTGTCACATTTGTAGTAGAGAAAAGTTGCATGCAGGTGTTTTTCATTCAAAATATTTTTGCATGCAACTACGCAGTCACTGTTTTCTCAAGAAATAATACAACGCTGCAGACCAAGCATACAAAAATTGAGCATTTTTTCAAATATAAAGACAAATGTAAATGTTAAATCTGTTTTCACTCTGTGTTGCACAAGCATTGTGATTTATAGACAATTGTTTCTAAAGAACTTGAATTTTTTTCAAGTTCTCTTTTTATCCAATGTTTGATAAATCTGACTGTATGCATATAATATATTGTATTACCGTGTATTTAATTGTTAGAACAGCTTGTAAACTTTTCTTGAACAGGTGTGAAATTCACAAGACGTTTCCTGTCCCCTGATTTGGACTCTCATGGCCCTGAACGAAGCTTCTTTTTTTTAGCAGTCTTTGTTAGCACAAGCTCTTTAAATATGTTAAGTTTTTAATTTTCTTTTTTAAATATTTGTTGAAACTGTCGCTGTGTTGTGACAGCATGGTATGAGACGGGTAACCTGAAAAAATCAAGCTCTCCCAGTTCTAACTAAAGATGACCAATCACAGCCAGGGGGCATGTCTTAGCGTCGTCAATCAGCCTCTGTATAGTGCTGCTCGTCATCCCCCTCTCTTACACTCTGCTGTGCTGTAGCTAGCAGAGCCTGCTGTGAATGCTGTTCTGAAATGTAAAAAATATTTAAACGATTAAGTGGCTTATTGTGCAACATAAAACTAGTTTGGTTGAAAAAAAGAACAAATGCAGGTAAAAAGGGAGCTGTGGAAAATTGGAGACCTCGTGAAACATTTAAACTTTAAAGGAACAGACATTGAACTATGCATTTTTGATTTGTTTTTTCAAATGTCTAAATTGCTTTATTATTTTTAATTTTATTAAAATTACAATTAATACATTTAAAAGCTTTGGTATGATTTTTGAAAAAAAGCTCACTTTTATTGTCTGTTGTATTTCTGATGCCATTTGTTCATCCTGGGGGCCATTTGTACTGCAACATAACTACAGGATAAACCTTTCGCTCAACCAGGTAACCACTACATCGGCAGAGAACCAATCAAATTGCCCTTTATCACTGTTTGTGAATGCTGATTTCTGCATTGATGTTGGTTGTTTAATATTATTTGCTTTAAATCTCCAACCTTCTGACGACCTTTTGAACCTACGTTCAAATGTGTGACTCATTCTTTATCACTCTAACTGCCTTGTAATTCAGTTTCCACTAATCATTCAGGACTAATAAAAACGACAGTGACATACCAAGTAACATCCTCTGTGTCAGTCGCTAGTGCCCCATACATTCTAACAAAATGTCTACTTTACATGGTAAAGAGACTGAAACCAAACCCTTAACCAAACTAATAAAATAACTAACAAAACCAAGCATAATGTAAAGCAGTCATGAGTGGGAAGATGCCTTTTCTCTGTCTTGCAGTCAATTGACGTGTCCCTCCATGGCATTGGTTCAGGACTCTTTATCCACACATCAGTTAAATTCTTCAAGGTACTGTACTGGGTTTTACCAACACTGGTTGTCTCTTGTCCTTTTCTTGTTCTTCTCCTAGTAGAAAAATGTGCATATTGAATCTTGCATATTGAAATGTGTGTGAATCATTCAGATGGTCTGATGAAGCCCGTTTTGTATTGGGTATAGGCACTGTGATGGTTCATGCGACGTTCTGCAGGGAAGCTTTGAGTCCTGCCATCTACAGGAGCGTTATGTTGATACTTACCACTTACTTTGGAGTCGCTGGAAAGCATTCAGACCCTTTTAAGGAAACTTGTCCTTCAGACTTCCCAGATCTCAACCAAGTTAAGCTTTTGTGGGGTGTGCTGGACAAACCAGTCCCTTACCAGAACCTTCACCTCGTTGGCTTAAACGAACTGCTGCTAACATCCTGATGTCAGATACCTTCAAGGCTCAAAATGTTGTAATTGTACCTTCTAGATTACAAAAATTGCACTGTTACTACGATCATAAGGATAGCCTATTCTGCTGTGCTACATTTGGTATTATTGTCAATCTCTGTTAACATGTTTTCTGTAACTGCTTGCACTACTCATGTGGGTGTGTTGGTCTCACTTCTGTTTATGTAAAACAAATCATAAGCAAGATGAAGAAAGGTTTACGATCCGCTTGTTTAAGGTGTGGCCATTTTGAAAGGGAATGTTTAACTGCTGCTCCTTACCCCTTTAAATGTAATTATATCCCAAGGGCTCGTGTTCGGTTTTGAGTTTGGGCGCTGAAAAAATTTTCATTAACTTGTTCCAGTATGAAGACTTGACTCTTCTGATGTCGTTTGGCTTTTATCAGGGAAAATATATAGATTCCTATGGCTAAAAAGACAGGCAGCATATATTTGTATGCTTTGCAGGGCTATTGTGCCCCCAAACTCCAAAGCCTGTGATTTAGGCCTGGCTGGGCACTCCCATAACAGCTGGTTTGTTTTGCCCTCGGTGTCACGCCACTAAGGACAGGCGCAGTTATTTGGCATCCTTATCTGGATCTCTGCAGACAGCTCCCGGATCCACCCATGCTGCCCCAGGCTCCTTGCATGCACACACTCCATATCGCTTTTCTGTTAGTTTACATTCAAAAAAACGTCCCAGGGATTCATCCACACCTTCCATCTGCGATGTAAATTTGACACAAGTCGATGCCCTTCTGGGTTGATGTTTCTGCGTGTTCAGAACAGACTCTGGACTGCACCGCTGGCATCTCTGTCACTTTAATTTGTCCATGACGGCACACAAGCTGGAACATTCCTCTGTTTGTTTGGCTTCGCTGAAGAAGCCGGCCCCCACGACCCCCCCCCCCCTCCCCTCGGACTCCAATTCTCCATGATGGAAAAAAGAAGAAACTTTCATGTGTGTGCGTTAGACCACAAGCAAGAGAAGCATCCATACAGCTGGCTGTGATGTCTGGGCTTCTGAGGAAGTGGGGCTGAGTAGCGTCCACACGCAAACTTTGATTTCACCCCCCCCCGGCCCCCCTCAACCCAAAACACACATAAGTATGCTTATCTTCCCCTGAGAAAATAAGTCTCCATTACTTGCCTCCTTGTTTATTTTGAATCATCTTGCTTAGATTTATTGAATTTTATAAAATATGTGAATAAAAAAACAAAAGAAAAAGAAAAACACCCAGAGACGCATAACAAAAACACAAAGTACACAGTTGTCAACATAGTACTTCCCTTTTTTTTCATTATAAATACTTCCTTCGCCGTTTGTTTACCTACTCCTGAGCAAATGAGGGTTGATCTTGGTCTGGTTCAGACAAGCACTGGTTTCCCCTGATTGTGTGCATACATACATCAGAGTGTGTGAGAACTAAGTGGTTTGGCGTTTTGTTTGGTTCGATGCAGCGTGTGTATGCTTATACAGAACTTCGACGATGTCAATTTTTAAGATTTAGAGGTTTATTGACATCAACATTCTTGGAGTGTGAGTAAATATTTCCAACACACACATCTCTGGCCGTAAACAGAGGAAGGCCTTGTTTAGCTGATTGCAGTGTTTGTGTTCTTTGCTCCTACTTTATTCCTTTTTTTTGTCTCTTGCTGTTTTACTCTCTGCTTCTTAGATTCTCTTGTCCATTTAAAATTTAAAAAAAATGCAGCACCCCAATTTTTTTTTTGTTAAAATAAAGTCTTTAGCCAACTTTTATGTTAAAGTACGATTGGAATTGGCTCTTGGGTTGCTACTTTTGTTGCTAACCTAGTAAAGTTCACATAAAATGCTGGGTTGCTTAAACCCCGACTTCCTTAAAACCATCTCTGTGGCAAAACTTGGACAGACAGGATGTGAATGATTGGTAAACTATACAGTCAAATGCTAATCGCTAATGGTTAGCGTTTCATAGCATGCTAACAACTGGTTTGGAGTATTTCATAGTTCCAAATTCAAATTGTCATCTGGTTTGATGCTTCCTCTGCTAAAATAAAAATGCACAGTTTTCTCTATGAGTTTGGGCTGCATTTGATTTTATGTAGTCCAAAGTCTACAATGGTTATTGTTGCGTTTTGCTAGTTGTGGTAGCACTGGTGTTGTTAGGGCTGCTTTTAGTGTCACTCAGGGAAAAAAAATTATTCATTTGGAAAAAATGTGGTATTGCATTTCTTTCCAAGTCAAATTTGGATTATGGAAATTGCATCAAATAATTTTTACCATTTTCACGTTTCAAATTGGCAGACTGGGAAAATTAGCTTATTGACATTTTCACTGACCAGGCTAACTACTATTCCTCTTACAATCTCACAGTACGAACATCCAAATTTTTTGTATGTTCAAAGGATTGTTGCAACCTGTTCACTAAAAGAGACCGGAATGATTGTAAATGTGAATTTATTATGATACACAAAGTGAAAATGAACGTTTTATTATTTTTATTCCTAATTTCTAAAGATCTTTTGATCTTTGCGAAACAAAGTCGAAAGATTCAACTCCTGAACACGACTGAAATGCATAATTATTCCAGATCATAAAAACAAACAAGCTCTGCAAACAGATAAAAACTTTAGTTTTTTTACTTTCTTTTGTGACGAATTGAAAAGCTCCATG
The DNA here is from genome assembly GCA_903067075.1 of Micropoecilia bifurca. Taxonomy (NCBI): domain Eukaryota; kingdom Metazoa; phylum Chordata; class Actinopteri; order Cyprinodontiformes; family Poeciliidae; genus Micropoecilia; species Micropoecilia bifurca. The sequence goes on along the minus strand of CAEGAF010018335.1, from coordinate 38,120 downwards.
CCATGCAGAAGCACTTCTTTAAACTGTGGATCTGGATGTTGTTATTGGAAAACTCTCGCAACAATGAAACCACCGATTGACCCAAAAATCAAACTGAACAGAAACTCTTTCAAACACAGCGTGACGTTTATGAAACTTCTGTTGTGTTTCTGAGTACAGAAAACAGTTCTAAAATATACACAAATATATATTTCTAATCGAAGTCACTTTAGAATTGGATGCATATTTGCTGCGATATTGAGACATATGAAAAACTACGTCACCTCAGTAAACATTCAGAAGCTAATGTTCTCATACCAGTGTCTAATCTTTCATTTTATTATTCCTCTCATGGTAGTTTTTGTGAAGCGAATCTTAGCTTAACCTAAAGTGCTGTTAAAATCCCGTCATTTGAACCGTCCAGTACCTGGTATCATTACACCCCTGCCATCCAGACTCTCCTCTCCTGCTTAATTACAGTGTCTTGCTGCTGCAGGTCAGTGACGTGTGTCGTCTTGTGACCCGAGGCGGTTGCTCCCTTTGTCTCCTGCTGGGTGTGGTCAGCCTCTTCGGCCCTTTGCTCCGTTTCGTGTCCTCATAAAAACCAGCATGTTCCACCTGCGGGCTCCTCTCTTAATTAGCTCCCCTTCTCAAAGCCTGGCAGGACGCAAACAAAGAAAAGCCACCGCTGCGCCGCGGGAGTCTTTCCAGGCGGACACACATGTCATCATGGCCGCTCTCCTTTGAGTGGCTCTCCACTGACCAACTGGCATCCTTTGGTAATTTGCTTTGAGCAAATTGACTTTTTTTGTGTTTGTGGCGGGATGCTTGTTCTTGTATCCTGCAATCAAACGCTAATGGATTTTAACAGCAGCATTCGCTCGAAGGAAGCAGCTGTAATTGGGGCCTTTTTTTGTAAACCGTGAATGTTAACATTGATGGATGATTTCAAAAGAACTTACCACGAGTCTAACCTCTTCCTCATCCCTCCTCGCCCATTTTCATCCCAACTTTATACTCCAGAACTTCAAGTAGCAGATGTCATGTCGTTGCTAAATATTTAGTAATCTACTCTTTGGTATTTTTGGATTAATAACTAATCTATTTGATAAAAACAAAGGTTTTTGGGCCTACAGCAAAAAAAAAGGAGAGGTTCGGACATGAAGAGGTAGAATTTTTAAAGAAAATAACCTTTTCTACCCTCGCTCATGTAGCTTACCATAAACTCCATGAGTCTGCTCTGTTTTGATTCGTCAGGCGAACCAATTTTCATGCCGCCATCCGCTGTATTTCTGCACAAGATTTATGATGCAGATTGCACTAAATACATGCAGATGAAACACGCCCATCAGCTCCAAACACATGGGAGCAATTTGCACCTACTTTTGTGACAGATTGCAGCTGTCTACTCTTCAGCCACAAACGCAGCAGGTGCAAATGTGATCAAAGAGGTGAAGGAAGAAAAAAAAAGAAAAAAATCCTAACAGACAGCACAAGGTCCTGACAGGATCCAAGTCCCGACTGCGTCAAAGAGGCATCGCAGGTTTTAAATCAAGACGGTGTTAATGTGCCGCTGTAGGTCACTTTCATTTGAAGGTCAAAAAGCGTGGATTGAATTTCAAAATGTTTCAGATTGACAAATTATCACAGGTTTTGCAACTCTGGCAGCAATGTTCCCAGAATAAGAAGAAGAAAAAAGAAAATTTGCATGTGATTACATCCTCTTATTTTCACTAGATGAAAATAACATTAAATGATTGTGTTCAATCATTTAATCTTCCTCAGATGATCACATATTATACACAAATGACCTAAAATAAAAAACGTATTGTAACTCGGTCCTCTAACTACACCGTCCACTACGATTTCTGCAAATCGACACTGAGATTTACTCATTCTTCTTGTTCAAATTTATTTTTAAAAACCTTTCACCCAATCCGAAGCTAAGTCTGGACTTTGACTAGGCTCTGCTTACATGTTTAGAGTTTTTGTGCTGACAGACGGTAAAATCACCAGTCTCAGATATTTGATTCCTCTTTAAGGTTTTCTTCCAAACCTGACTTATCCATCTTCCTATTAACTCTTCCCAACTTTGCCATGCTGCACACAAGGGAAAAGGAAAAAACAGCAAAAAAGACGTAATTAACAACAATAAAATGAGAGTGAAGAGTGGCTGATTTCAAAGGGTGAAATTTTTAATGTTGCACATTTTTAACGCTGAGCATTCTTTTCCCTCCACTTAAAGAGTTATGCGCTACTTCGTGTTGGTGTGTCAACATAAAACCCCAATAAAATCCATTAAAGTTTGTGGTTGTAACTAGACAAAAATGTGGGAAAAATTAAGGGGGTATGAAAAACACGCCTGCGAGGCGCTGCAGCCGCCACATTTGCTGCGGCTGCTGCAGCGGCTTTGCTTCGTCTCAGCAGCACTTCTGGCTCCGTCAGCGCGAGCAAAGACAAGCCCAGGGTGCGCAGACCAACGGGCAGAAGTGAACCCATCGCGCATGCGCGCCGGTTCGGTGCGGTGCTTTAGGCGCCGGTCCGAAGTCAGCATGAATAAGTAGCTACTCCTGAACGAGGCCGGCCCGACCGGCGTTCACAGCTGCAGCGAGCGATAAATAGACAAACAGGGACCGGATTCATAACCCCACAGTTTTTGTCGGGATCCGACGTCGATTCCACCCAGAAAGTCGATTCTTTTGCGTAACGAGCGGGACTTCATGTGGGCGCGCCTTCGAAATGCGCGGTAAGGTCTTCGTCCCTGGCATCTGTTTTGATGAACCCTCCATAAAGACTTGCACCACCACAAAGGCAAATAAAAACAGAGATAATAGGGGAGCAAAAATAACTCAGGAAATTGCTGTTTTCGCAACGTGAATCATGGAGTCTCTCGGTGACATCATCCCTGCTCTTGTTCTCTTTCCGGGCCAGACAGGATTTAGGAAAAGAAGAAAAAAACAAAAAGCCTCTGGGTTGATTACTGGAGTTCTGTTAACAATTATTCACTTGCAGAACTAATGTAATGACAATTAGTGTTTTCCTTAGCTGCCTTCATAATTTATTATTCCTTCTACTGTGCTGCTGGCTTATTTTAATTTTAATCATGTTTGCCTTAATGGGCTGCAGCTCTGTGACGCTGAGGTTAAATAGTCATTTAAAGTAATTACCCAGTAGAATTAGAGAAAATTAAACTATTAAGGCTCCTATGAATGGAAGTCAAGTCATGGTATAGCTCAGGGAAATTTTCATCCAGTTGCAACGGTGTGTATTGATAAATTCATGCCCACCAGTAGATGACTCCCGAACGACCTTCATTAAATCAGATTGCTTTCCAAATTACAATCCATCAAATTATTACACAGATGCTACTTTCGATGTTTTAGCATTTGTTTTTGTTCATAAAATAGTTCCAAAGTCCTATTCTATTGGAAATATTTTATTAAATCTGTTTTTTTCATGTTTCTATTAGTCCATGTCTCTCTCTCTTTCCTGTCTCTCTCTTTCCTACAAAAGAGAAAACCAGATTAAATTAAGCATCTTGATCACAATATACTATTTTATTTGAGTTTCACGCATCCTCTGGTAGAACGGCAAGCAAAAAAATTCTTTCATGGGAAGTTAAAGTAAATAAAAAATTAAAATACCACACATATCTCACATTATTAAAACAATAAAAAAAAGGTTTTTCCCCTGTAAAGAAACATTAAAAAGTTTAAAAATTAGAAGAAATCTTGCAAATCCAGACTTCAGAAATTACTCAAGCAGGACTAGTGGGGCGAGACATCTGGAAAAGCAACACGTTGTTCCTCGATTTAAAGGTCAGGTGACAAAATAATAATAAGGGTTAAATCACAACCATGGAGGTCACAGACAAACATCTACGACCCTGCAGGCGTCGCTTACCTCAGTTAGAGTAGGTGATCATGACGCCTCACACTTCCCAAAAAACCATTTTGATGACTTTTGGAAAAGTTTGCGGGCTCTTAGACCAAAATTAACTTCATTTGAAATTTGTGATTATGTCATAAAATTACCACACTATTTAAGAAAAGCACCTTACGTTAAGACAAAATATGGTGGTGGCGATGCGGTGTTGGTCTTGGGCAAAACCTGGTCGATTTGCTGTATTTGGTGGAATCATGAATTTATTTTTCAGAAAATTCTGATGTCCATGACAGAATGACTGAACAATTTTAATGAGGGTTCAGGTCTAGTCAAAACATAACAACATGATTCGGAGGAGATGTCACGGCATAACCTCAAGCAGCCTGTCCACGAAGGAAAACCTTCTCCTGTGTTTGAATTGAAACGGTTCTGCCAAGCAGAGTGGGCCAAAGTCCATTTTTAAAGTAACTGCTTGCAATTTAGCTAAATTTCCCTTTTAGTTTCCATTAAAGTTCTCACACACGTCGACCTCAGACACATCTGTACCTGCCCGCTTGTTACGGCTTTATCTTCAATCAGACAAAGCTTAATCTGTGACTCCAGATGGTGCATGCCAAGGATGGATTATTCCTGCAATCGGTGGATTATTTTCTGTCAGTTATCAGCAAATGAGGAATCTGGCTGAAGAGTCTAAATTTAGAGTGACCACTGGAAGCCCTTAATGTGTGCTCGTTTTACTCCTGAATTGGATGTAAAGAAAGTCCTCTCAAAATTCACCTCAATTTCTTGATGCCATCCAAACTGTCTTTGAAACAGAAATGGACTAGCATGGCAGTGTTATGTTATTTAAGGTGTGAAAGTCTCAATTTTTACCCATATTTGCTCTCCAAATGTATTGTTGTGATGTATTTAATTCTTTGATAATTCTTCAGAATCTCAGCAGCTGCATTACCATTACAAATACGCACAAGATGTTGTCGATATTCCGCTAAAACACAGTGTCTCCGCTAAATAAGAAACGAAATTAAGTTTGCTCTTGCGATAAGTGATTAGAAAACAAGCTGCATCATCTTCCTCTTGTCACTTCCCGTCGTCATCTTTGTCTTTTCTGCCAGTATTAGGAAACTCTTGCATTCTATTGGCGGAGAGGTTGCCAGGTGACGGTACTTCTCTGTTCCAACCGCGAGCAAAAAACAATTTGGAAGAGAACAGTGATTTGATCCGAGCAGAGACGAGTTTTGAGCGATAGGTGAAAGGTTTGAGAGAGCACAGTGAATATTTGAAAGGGAGTAGAAGTTTTGAATACAAGCATCACAGGTTTTGAGAAGAAAGACACAAAGTCCTGTTTCAAAATGAAAATGTAAGCACAAGTATTAAACGTTTTGAGAAGAAAGACATGACATCTTGCCTTGAAGATAATAGTGACGTCTTATTATGTGTATTTTGATGTCGCTAGTTGTAAACGGCCCTTGAAGTTCGGTCGTGTCAGTCATCCTCAGTCTTTGTATTTGACACAGCAGACTTCTCTGTAGTCTTTTCTTTAATCCTGGCAGATCTGTTTTTAAATACTGCAAAATTAAAAGGGCTCAACCAAATCCTCCGACTTGCTATAGATTCTGCTCTATTACAGCGGTGCTGCGCTCTCCGTTTCCATTGGAAGCACCTGTATAAATATCCTCCATCGTTTTGCCTCCCCCTCCTCCCAGATCTCCTGAACCCTGCTCAGTTTCTTCTTCTCCTCTCCTGTTAATGAAAGCAGTAATCCGGCACCTGAGCGGCCTGTTTGCACAACCGATTCTTTCGCCTTTCATGGCCCTCCCGGCCCGACCGTGTGTGTTTTTTATTTTAGGCCGGACTCCCCACAGTTCTGAGGCTCGCAGGTTCCCTCCCGCCATTTGATGTGGTTTTCGTCCGAGGGGTTTATTCAGGTGTGGCAGTTTTTTTTTGGGTTTTGAGGTGCGCGCTCGCAGACGCCCGGGCCTCTTGACGCGCTGCGTCCAGGTGCTGGAGCTCCGTCAGGGAGCCCACTGTTCCGGAGCGTGGCGAGAATAGAGGGCTTATTGATGAAGCTCGTCTGCCGGTGCTCTGTGGTTTCTGCTCTCTTGCGAGCAAAAGCAGGGAGGTACGGCGTAGCAGGGCTCCGACCTGCTGCACGGGAGGAGGGGTTGGCAAAAAGGGGAGCTGTGACATCCGCCCCACCAAAGAGGAACTTATATCATGATACGTGTTTTTGTGTGTGTGTGTATGTCTTCCTCACTCTGAGCCCACCCTGGGTAAGTGGCTGCCCCACCTGTGTAAATGAGCCCCATTTTACATCTGAAAGCAGATCCTGCTGCGACTTAAATACTCCACCTTACTTCCTTTTGAGAATATACCCACTTGTGTTTGGGTGGCAGTGTTTAAGTATGTTCTCCAGTGTTCGCATTGGAAAAATACATTTTCGTTCATATTGTGGTCTGAAGGACAATCTGTCAGCAAGACAACTAGTAGTTTGGCACTCCACAAAGAGGAAAGCTACTGGAAAAAAAAAACAAAATTAGGAAAAGATTTTCTGGTCAGATGAGACCAAAACTGAATTTTCTGGTTTGCTTGCAAAACGTGGTGGTGGCATCATGCTGTGGGAATGTTTTTGGTTTTAGCAGCGACAGAGAAGCTGATCATGGCTGATGGGGAAAATGCATGTGAGGTAAAACTTGGGAAAAACATCCTGTTAGAGGCTGAAAAAAGACTTTAAACGGGAACTGAGATTCAAGTTTGAACAGGAAATCAACCCTAAGCATTCAGAGCAGCAGTGGAATAGTTCAGATCAAAGCGTCTTTGTGAATGGTCCAGTCAAAGCACAGAACTAAAGCTGAGCGAGAAACTGTGGCAGCACTTTAAAACCGATGTTCCCAGACTCACTCCGTCCATTCTTACTGAGCTTCAGCTTTTTTTGCTAAGAAGAATGAGGAAAAAAATCAGTTTATCTATTAGGGGTGGGAATATATTTTATGATGACATTTAACACTTAAAATTTTTAAATATTCCATGCTTAGATGTTACTCTCTCCCTGAATCTTTTGTTTTGCTTCTACGCGCTCACACAGAGAAAGAACAAAACACCTCTGCTGTTAACTTTGCAATTCCAATCCGGAGGTTTTAAGTCATTAGTCTTTGCAGATATGATGAGAAGAATAGCAAAAAAAACGTACAGAACTCCTCACAGCAGCTAATAAACATTTCTTAAAAGTACTATCTGTTCTTTGCAAATACAAAGAACAAATAGTGGAAGCAGACTAGTCGAAGCGAAATATCAACATTGCCGTCCAAGTTCATTTCTGAAGATAATACGTCGACAAGCCTCTGACTGCTCACCCAGCACAGAGCTCTTTACCGGAGGGTGAGGCGCTCCTGGGCTCAGCCGTAGTTCGGCGCCGTAGTTCATTTCAGTACCAGCTGCATGGTGACATCAGAACGTCCAGCATAGTTACAAAACGGAGGCAGACAGATGTCAGATTTGTTTTATTTTTTGAAGTTTGAATCGTGGGAAATGATTATGTTGCATATATTTTTTCCAAAAGCTGGTAGAAACGTACCCATCGAGCTGTTGGCTGTACGAATTTTCATATTTTAAAGCTCGTGTGACCTTTTCCATCGTCTTTGATTTGGAGTTTTGTGGTTCTAACGTGACAAATTGTAGAGCGTCAGCATTTCTGCAAGGCACTGTACTCGGAACCACAACACGCTACTGGTATTTTGAACCTAATGGGTCTTTCTACAGACACAATGGGTATTTTCTATTCAAAGTATGTCTAAATGCGTATTTTTTTTGGTCTGTGCTGAAAGGTTCCTTTTAAACCAATTTCTAAACTTGCATTTTCCTGTAAACATCACCAATTAAAAGAAGCTACTGTACCTCACCACAGATATGGGCAGACCTCAGCAGGCTTTTCTCAGAATCTGTGTTTTTAATTTTTTTTACTTCCTTCCTTGCAAGAGACTGAATGAGATTTCTCTGAAAGACAGTTCCTATTTTCAATTGAAAGTCAATCCCTCAAGAGTGTTTCTTTATCTCACTGACCACTGTGAAAAAACCACCCCATCAGCACCCTGCTTGCTCTGACGTCTTGTATCACTGCGGCGTCGCCGGGCCCCGTCGCATTTTGCACGTCTTACAGTCGACAGCCACCGCTTCCCCACACATCTACAGCTTCACCGCAGAATTCGCAGGAATTTGACTCGCGTTTTCTTGGTAAGAAAAAAAAAACAACCACAGAAGTGCGCTGTTTCGGCACTGATCTGGAACCTCCAATTGAACTCGTCGCGTCTTAGTCGTGCTGAGGTAAAGAGAAAAACTGACTTTTGAGTTTCTCTACTCGACAGAAGCTGAAATCAAAAGAGGAGTCTGCTACTCATTGTTAGTGCGGTTAAAGTGAAATACAATTATAGCCTGGAGTTCACAACCAACAAGTAAACATGACTAATAACCTGCTTAGTCATTCTCCTCAGCTCATATTGGTCTATTTATACTGGATCAGCTCTGTTTCCTGAGTTTTATTATTTTTATCAAAGCCACTTACAGAAATGAGGAAGAACGTGTGTGTTAACGTCAGCAGGGCCTTCCAGCCTAAACCACTGAAAACCGACACGTGTGCTGACAGTGCCGCTCCATATCTCAGAAAATTCACCCGGCAAACGGCATATGTTTGACTTTATTTACTCATACTTTCCTCTCTGTGACTCGTTCTTCAATCCAGCGTTGTGCTATTTTGATCCGAATGTGTGAACTCCTGTGACTTTTCGGTTTTCCTATTCAAAAGACTTTCTGTTGACCATTTAGTGTTGTTTTTGGTCGCTGGAGCAGATAAGCTGATATAAAAAATGATCAGCAGATGTCAGTCGGTGGAGCGAACTGTTGAAAATGAATCATTCCCATTCGTACTGAATGAATCAGCCACACAGAGGTTTTAAAAACAGCAGCATTTCTGGTAATGGTATGACTTGAAATGTTGTAGCATTTCAAGCAGGACTGAGGCTGAATGAATGGATTTGTTTGGCTCAGTTTGGAAAAGTACAAAATTAAAGACAATGAATTCATGTAGAATCTGATTAGTAAATCCAGCTCACTGTTGTTTAAAATAAATCTCCATTGTCACAGTAGAAAGAGCAAAGAGTCAAAGACGAGACCTTAGACCAAAGGCCAGCAGCAGGACGATGATGCAGGGTGTTCTCAGGTAAGGACTGATTATGACTAGATGAGGGAAAAGAGGAGGAAATAGAAGGTGACGTGCAGCAGGTTCAACTTTTTTCTAAGACTGTAATGGCAAAAATAAAGCTTTAAAAAATGTGCAACTCCGATCGCCACGTTTTGCAATCAGCAATTTTGGGCTGCAGCAATCATTAAAAAAATGTCCTGTGGGGTATGTGTATGGTATGTGTGTGGTATGTGTTGCACTTTAAAAAGAGGAAAACCGGAAAAGAAATACTAAAAAAAACCTTATATTAAAAAAAAAAGTAAAATTTAAGAGTTGGAACAAATAACATTTTCTGACCTTCATGGTGAACAGTAATTTTTTCTATTCCGGATTTAAAGGAGTCAACCGTTTCTGCAGCAGTAGGACTTTAAGTTGAACTTTGTATGGACTAGACCGATAATCCAGAAAGAAGCCGATAAAACACAGCGGCGTTAAAAACACGAAAAAGCCGATAGGGTGGCTCAGTAAGTTCATTTCCCTTCATGACCAGCAGGGTGTGGTGTTGCAACGTCCCTCCTCTCCACAACCACACACACACACACACACACACAGGTACCGTTGCAAAAAATGTCCTTTTCTGCTTCAGATATTTTATTTTTCTTTTGGTGTCGATCTAATCAGTTGCTTTTCTTCTGGATTTTCTCTCAGAAAAATAAACCCGGGGAGGTCGGGTTTTGCTGAGATGTTGTTTGGTTTGATGTCGGCAGCGGGACATGACCTTCATGGCAAGACCAGCTCAAATTCTCCTTTTCTGTCACCATTTCGGCTCAACCTTTTTTTTTTGAGGCCTGAAAATGAAAACGATTAACCGCACGTTCCTTCATCTGTCAGATCGGTGCGTTTCCGGCCACTCAGCACGTGCATTGTTCCTCATCAGAGGGAGGTGTTAAAAAAAACAGTGACTCAACTGATAGCAGGTACTCTGTGTACGTGCATGTTTTTTTTTTGTTTTCTACAGCTCCATTACCTTTTTTCGCCTTACTGTAGGTCAAGCCCTGCTCCCTTTCCCCTTCCCTCCCTCTCTCCCTCCCTCTGTCTCTCTCTCTCTTTCTCTTTCTCTCCATCTCTTTCACATTTGGTCTGGCCTCAGTACAAGTAGGAGCAGTTGTCAGTTTCAGGAAATGCACTGCGCTCTGTTGGGAAGTGAGGTATCTGCCTTTGGGCCAGCTATTTCTTTTCTCTTTTTTTTTCACTGTTTTTCATTTTATCGACCGCTTACGGGAACACAACACCTCCCCCTCCTCCCCTTCTTTTGTCCTGACTGCCATAAGAAAGAATAATATCAAAGATAATCACTGAATGGATTTAGCTTTCTGAGCAACATGTTATATTTTGTGTGGCATTCACCTTTACCCCATCAAAAACACACCCTTTTTTTCGTCGGCCGTTTTCATTCAGGAAAAAAAAGTTTCGCTGCTGGAGGCTCCGCTGCCTCGTAGGTGGGGGTTGAAATGCATCAAAAATGTAATGAAAACAAAGCTGGACATCCCCGGCTTGGGGGCGGCGTGGAAGGGGAGAGAGAGAAGTTTTGAGTGCAAACAGGATATTGTAGTAAGCACACGGGAGCCCAGATTCTTCCTCGGGCCGTTTGGCTCGGCGATCTCCGGCGACGGGAACAATGACACAATAACGAACGTGAAATAATTTACACCAGGACAGATGATGTCGAGCCCACGCGAGAGAATCGCTTTGTAAATGTTTTTGACTTGTTTTGCTCCCTCCGACGTCGCTTCGGCTGAAAGTTGGCGGCTTCAGTGGACTTGCTGTAATCTGATCGATCTGTCAGTTCTGCAGAAATCCCTCTTTTTTTTTTCTCCCCTTTGTTTCCCCCCAGTTAAAAAACCCCCAAAAAACAATTGTGGTGATGTTATTTAAAGAAGGAAACGGGCCTGCGTACAAGAAAAACCCTCCGATTTGCACAGCTGATGCTTACACTTATTTTTTATAGGAAACAACTTTTGGTATCCGCCAGAGCTTCTCCTGTTGAAAGTTTATCTTTCATGAACAAACTGCGTTGTAATTAGGGGGAAGATGTTTGCATGTTGCTCAGTGTGTGTGTGTGTGTGTGTGTGGAACATATTTGTCTGGTGTTTGAGGCTCGGAGAGGAAAAACACATGTGAGTGTGTTGTTGTTACCAGAGGTTCATCTCACAGGGTTGTCAGGAGCATTAAAACAGGCTGTTTGTCACACGCCATCGCCTGCGGCGCCCGTCCACTTGCTCCGCAACACACACCTCGCCTCCATGCTGCCATGGTAACCCTCAGCGGGAACTGGGGAGGTTTATCTGAGAAAACACATGGAGAAAAGGAGTCTAAAAACAGATTTATTACTGTGAAAGTAATAAATCTGTTATTGACAGAAAGGACCAACTTCTACCGTTTAGTTCTTTATTCAAGTCTTGCATGTTCCAGCAGCTTTAAAATAAATACAATATAATTTTTTTCCCCGTTAGTTTAATTTGCAAGTTTATTTAAACATTTTGGTCAAAATTTTGTAAGAAATGTTTAAATTGTGTGAATTCCACTGACTTGACAAACAAATAAGTCCCACATACAAACAGCAAAAGCCACTTCTCTGCCATTTATCCAGACGAGGTTTTGGTTTAAAAGTTTCAAAGTTCTTTCTGGTCATTTTCTATTTTCTCACCTGGCAATACTTTCAATATTTTCTTGTAAAACCTTTGCGTGTGCCTGCGTTCACGTTTGGTTTCCAAGACTGCTAAGGCTCAAATGTTGAACCTCTCACATCACATGGTAAATAAAGAAAAAACTGACATGTTGCTTCAAACAAACTGCAGCTTTTGTCTTGAAAGTCCGGTTCGTTTGGAAGATGTGACCATGCAATCGAACTCTAATATGGACCAGAAAGTCGAACTCTGGTCCGCATAAGGTAGCGTTTCTCTACGTGGGGTGGTACCGCCCCCCGAGGGGCGTTCAAAGGATGGCAGGGGGCGCTAGCCCAATAAAGGTTAAGGACCACTGGCCTAAGTGAACTCTGGTGCGATTCAAATCCATATGTGAGCAGATCGAAGGCCACTCCAAGAGCAGGAAGCGGATTATAGCACAGGGCATTCTGGGTAAATGCATCAAAACAAACTCTCAAGTCTAGCGCTAGCCATGGGAAATGGCTCATTGTCTCTTTTACCAACGACAAAAGGCCCTAAAGGCCCTTCTCTGAATGACACTTCTCCATATTTTTTTTTTACATTTTATTAAAAAGGAGGTTTCACTCAGTGTCTTCTTCAGAGGTTTCTCTGTCGTTTCCCTCAGTGGTTCTTGGTGCAGCGCCCCCCACAGGTGAGCGGGTGAAAAGGCTTTTCAAAGGATTTGGTTTGTTTGACTACACAGAGACTACAGTGCTTTCATATTTGAAGTCCAAGATTTCTAAAATGTTCAATCTACAGTGAACTCTTTCCTGTTTATGCTTCAGTGTTTGCGGATTTGCCTATTTGCAAAGTTTTTCTTTGAGTGTATCTAAAATACTCCAAAGAAAATGCGGCGTTGGAAGCTGATGCTCGTCTGTGTTCACTTGTGATCGCAATACAGCCACTCACAAGAGGATATTGTATGTTAGTTACACTGTGCATATTTAGGCACATTAAGGTATATTTAGTCTTAAACTATTAAAACAGGTCATTATAAGTGTTTTTAGAGCAAGTCTCAAGCTTTTGATGATTTTTATGGGCAACTGTAGTTTCTAGTCCCCGAGAATACTGGGGGTCCACTTTATTTGTAAAAACACAAAAAGGGAGCATTTAAATGTCATCATTGTAAATGTTGACATTTAACCAAACTTGTAAAACTTGGAAAAGGTTAGATTCTTTACATAATAATTTTTTTCATAGTGAATTCTTATGTAAATCAAAGCCATGTTCTTTTTTTTAATGTAATGTAATTTTTTTTTAACTTTTAATTTCATTTTTACATCTTTTTTTTAAATAAAGTTATATACCTAGGTGCTTTTTTCTCTTGTTTATAATGTTTTTGAATAATTCCCAAACAAAACTGCCTCTTCAGTTCTCAAAAAGTGCTAAAGATCTTTCAGTAATTCAACAAGCCCCCTACTAAACCCCAACGTGAACCGACCCATGACCTTTCTCTGTTAATATCGAGCCATTTCTCATGTGTGCTTACCTAATTGCTAAAGTTATAAGTGATGAAAGGTGAGCCCATCCCACTTCCCTGGCTGGGAGTTGATTCATGCCGGCCCCCAAGCAGGGAAAAGCAATAGGAAGCCAGAGCAATAAAAGGCTTTGACGTTGATGGGCCTGTTTCCCAAACACTTATAGGACCTTAAGTCTGGCTGGAGGGGATGGGGCCTCCGCTGCTTATTGCCGCGTCGGACCGGAGTCGCCACGCCACTGAGCGCCTCGATGTCCAGTCTCTGCCTCCCAGTTCCTGCCTCTCAGTCAGGCCACTTGGAGCAGCAGTGGGTAGGCGGGTGAGGAATTTCTGTGTGTGTCAAAGGTGTCCGGCACATCGTCTCCATGTCGTCGAGGCAAACAAAGAGAGCTGTTAAAAAAAAAACAAAAAAAACACACATCACTAACTCTGATTAGATACAAGCATAAAAAGGGATGAAAACCAAAAAAATGTGCAAAAACAACTAGGTCTCAAGGTAATTAAAACATGATTTTCAAAGTAAAAAAAAATATCTTTTTTATTCTTTGAAGAGATCTAAAAGCTCTCACAACCTTTTTGTCTTTTTTTAAGGAAGGAGTTGGCAAAAAAAATCCTCCTATTTCAACGTCCTCCCTGCTTCCCCTCCCTCCTCCAGATGTCCATTTGACTTTTGACTGGATTAAGTTCATGCACAAGGCTGCTACTCATGCCAGCAGATTGCTTATGACAGGCCCTTATGCAGACACCTAGACTGTCATGAACAATTAGTTTAAATACACAGGCGAGGCACAGGACCAGCCTGACCTGAGGGAGGGCGGGAGAGGGCAGAGGGAGAAGGGTATGTAGTGGGGGGCAAAAGTGAAAAGGAGCCTCCCACTAATTCTGCACCATGTGATGGGAATCTGTTGTGTCCTGAGGGACACTTAGTCACTGTATGTAATGAGTGAGAGGTGTAACCCATAAAGTGATATAAATCCATCTTGAGTTGACATTTAGTTCTGTGTGATGTCCTGAACCATTGTCGGCCGTTTAAAAAGCCGTCACATTTTAGCTGCTAAATGCTAACGGCATTAGCGTCACTGAAAGCTGTCCAGATAGACGGGTCAGTAGGTGCGTCTGATTGATGAGTGGACCTGATATGTTCAATTCTTCTTCAGCCTTGTCTTGTTCCTGCTCAATATTTCATCTTGGTTAATTCGTAGTGGTGAGTGCCATTCCTTCTGTGATGCATATCTAAAGTAAATTACATGAAGCTGTCGTGTCGCATTTGAGAAGTGGAATATTGTTTTAGTAATCACTGAGTAGATTACAGAAACTTGCTTTAATCACTGATTGCCAATGAGTCAGGAGTTTTCCTCCAGCAGGTTTGAGATGATGCACGGCTGGTTCAAAATGTCCAGTGGCAGATTTTACGCTTCATCACAAAAAGCTTTAGGGTACGAAGGAACAGAAAGTCCAGAGTCACAAACTGATGACTTTGCAAAACGACCCACAAATAAACATTTCCATTGTTGTTGAGGTTTGTAGCATCAAAAGCAATCACAGTCCTGCTAGAAGAGGGAAATGCACATCATTTTTTGTAATAATTTTAGCATATCCAGGTCTCATGGACACACCACGAAGAGAGTTGTTAAAAATCTCAGTTTCTGGCACAAAAAAAAAATAATAATAATTTGAATGCAAACGGGAGGTTCAAATGCAACAACAAAACCCAGAAATATGTGTAGTAGTGCGCGTGTGTGTATGAGCCCCGCTACAGGACAACAGTGTCATCTTCAGAAAAATGAGAAGCGGTTTGGGGGAAAATGTCGTGTAAGGTGAAGTGTGAAGCAGTGCAGTCAACGAGTCAAGGAATGACGGACAGTTCATGTTTCTTCTTGGTGGATTTTAATTTCTGATGCCTTGGGTTTCTGACAGCTCGACTTGCCAGTAACGAAAGTCTTTCTGGTTTTATACAGCATGGGAAACACACATGCACTTCATTAGTCTGTACCATTAGAAAATAGGTCAAACCAAACAATAAAATCCCAACACAGAAACAGGAATGACATTATTAACCTAATTTAAAAACTCATCAACACGACTCAATGGTCTGCAAAATAAAACATTTAATATAGGACAGGTCAGAGGACGAACGATGCAAGACAAAACAGAAAACTCTCTTCTTTTGGTCGTATCCCAGTGATTTAATCGGTGACATCATGAACCAATTTAAACAGAAAGTGCTGGGCCAGCCCCCCCTCATCCAACTGATCGGTCAAACAGTGGTGATAATGAAAAAGACTTTCAGAAATAATTTACTAAAAACTGAAACGTTTGTGTTGCTTTAATGGTTTAGTGCTAGCTTAAAAAAAATCCTCTGGATAGTGAGTGAAGCAACGTTACAACAGCAACATTAAACTAAAGTATTTTTGCAAATTACTGAAAGATTAAATAAATTAGATAGATGATAAATAAATGCTATCTACTTTGTCGAATGAACCAAAGCTGTTCCTTTTCTTGCTAACATCTTTCTCTCTACGTATTGTGTCCTCTGTTACTGACACGCACGGTGCAATAACCAGTTTGTGCAGAGCTGCTGAGCTGTTCCACATGTGAAGGGTGCGTCAGATCAAATTAGGCCTCGCTGACAAAGGACCTTTTTATACACAGGTGTACGGTGGGCGAGGTGGGGGGGGGGGGGGCGGCAGTCGGCCACATAGTGCAGAAGCCAACCAGTAAAGCAAAGCAGCCAGTCAGTAAGCTAATCAGCCAGCCTGCCACTCACAGCAGAAACATCAGCTGCTTCTCCGTCCGACTTGACGTTTCCACGTTCCGACAGAATCCTGAATCCTGGTGTTTACCGCCGGCTGTGAAAACCCGGGCCTTCGCAGCACACTTTTGTGAGCGAAACGTCACCGAGCGTGGCCTTTTGCATCCGCACTTCACCACGGCAAATCACAACAGACAGCCAAAGTCACAACGCAATGCCAAATGCTGCCTTCTCCGGATGACGAACGCTAACAGCGCGGTGCTATGTTTATCTCTCCCCCCCCCAAGTTTACGGCGTTCTCTCTTCAAGTTGTCACTTTTCATATGTGAGCATAAATCCCCTCCCCACACACAGGGGCGGCGGCGGCCCTGCGGGGTGAGCGGGAGGCAACCATAATGCAGCTGCGGCAGCGCGGGCTGAGTTATTACGTTTAATCCGTCTAATGGTTGAGTTTCATAGAATGGGACCCAGTCTGCCTTGGAACTAATTCTGTCTGGGCATTTTGTTTAATTCGCCACACTGGGCCGTAAGCTCCTCCAAAGGCAGGCTGCCCCCTCCATTCTTTTCTCTCCACCCCTTAAGAATATAAACCCCTTATCTTCTCCTCTCCCTCCCTCTCTTATGGATGGCAGAACAGTGGGTGACTTGTGCTGGAGAGTGATTTCTCAACAGTCCATAACACATTCTGTTGACGTTTTGGACATATGCAGCAGCGCGGGGCGACGTATGGAAGTGAAGCCATCATGAGCGGCGGAAGAAAGGCCCAGCCGCTCCAGCTTTGCCGCCCAATGCTTTTTTTTTTTTTTGGACAGCAATATTGTTGTAGTCGCAAAAAGCGCATTGGGTAAGGCAAGAGACATATGGAAATGGAGATAATTGGGTTGCTAATAGGAGGCCTTCTTACAGAGTCATGCGCACGATGTTATGGGATAGAACAGATTATTCCAGCCTGAAAACCAATAACCCATGTTGCGCACGCAGCAGCTGCTATTGTACCAAAGTAAAACTTTAAAACTCTGCGTAACGCAGCCGACCCGGGTCCGGTCGCATTGGGAAAACAATGGCGCTTTAACCGAGGACTGGTTAGTGGGGGGTTGATTGCCTTGTCAGTTTATTACGTGGCTGAACGGTGATAATCCGTGTTCACAAATCCCGTGCGTTTAGTCAAATTATTCCAGGCTTTAAGGATCCCATTGTAGCCACTTTCTGGTGAGCTGCTGTCTGGGCGCACCCCCCATCAGGACAACAATGCCCCCATTCAGGGGGCCGTTTGCTGCAACCGACCAGCGATTTCAGGTGTGAATTGGCTGTGTGGCCAACGGCTTATATCGACTGACCTGAGACGTGACCTTGGAGGGTGAAACATTTTGGTACAAGGCGGGGGGAAGATGGGGAAACAAACAGAGTAAGCACTTGAGTTTTGCTGAGGCGTTTTATTCTGCTCTGAAGGCCTTACAAGCTGAGCTGCATTATCTGTAAAAAAGATATCACTGTCTATGCCTGGTAAATCTCTTCTTTTTCCTCCCACCTTTCTTCTATAATATGCTTTTAATCATATCTTTTTGGCTGGCCTGCTTGTGTGGGTTATGTCCAGGGCGCTTTGATGGGGATCTGTGATGCACCTCAAAGGCTTTTGAAGTGGCCGGCCACGGGTGGGTGGGTCAAGGGGGGGCGGCTCGCTTTGGGGCCTGGAGCTTTGATGTGCCAAGGGTCTGGAGTGGCCGGCTGCATGCTGCCCTGCACAGATCTGTCAGTAGCACAGCTGCACAGCTTGCGGGGGAACCCCAGACTCCCAACCCTCCCGCTGCTTGACTTGCATACCGACTTACTCACCTAAGTGACTGCATACAGTACGTTGTGTACCTGCGGCGTTTGATGATTTCATCTAGTAAGAGAGGGAGAAAACACCTGGGTCTATGTGAAGAAGTGACTGACCTTTGTTAAATTATGAACTATTTGTTGATGAACTTTGCACTCGTGAGGCAAGTGGCCATTTTGGAATAATCAGATTTTCGCTTTAACTACGTTTTATTACCGTCAGACCAGTAGAATGAATCAAGAAACCCCGTAAAGTTTAACAGTCTAAATATGTTATCTAGGGTTCTATCTTTATGTTTCTGTTTTTGTCTGTTGAATTTTTCTATTGGCTGTCAGTGATGCAGCTCGATACAACTTGATCACAGCCCGGTGCTCTGGTATCAAACCGTCCCACTTAGAAGGTGGCGAGTCGGGAGGTGGAGGAGCAAGCTGACTGTGAGCGCAGCCAGTATGGATGGATAATGATATTTGTCTTCTCAAATGTGTGATTTAATTGGAGTATTGAGTGGAGTGGGTCTCCTCCGTTCTGACTGCTGGCAACAGTATGGTGTTGACGAAGACTCAGAGACTTCAAAGAGCAATACGTCACCTCTTGATCTAAAGGAGCTCAAGAGTAGATAAAAGACAAAATCATTAACATCTATTAGTTTGTTAATGATTTATTTAAGTCTTTGGGACTCAGGGAACCTCAAGCCATTAAAACCATGAGCAGGTCAAACGTTGGTAGTGATCCGATCTGCTGGCTTAATAGAGCATCAAGATCAATATTGCGTTTGTAAAAATATCTTCACTTTTGGGGAATTGACTGTGAGCCAAAGTTAACTGTTCAACCATTTTTTTTATTGGAAAATTAAAAATAAAGGTTTCGAAACCATCCAGTGTGACTCATTTAAACCATTTCTATAGAGAAACGCGGGACACAATGTCCAACATGTAAAATACTTTTTGCTAGTTAAAGGTATTCCGTGCTAAAGGTTGTTGTTGCCAAGGTTGGTACAACATGTCTTGAGGTTTATGGGGTTATTAATGTTTAACATGGGTTCATGTTAGTTATTACAGCTTTTTTCTTAATAAATAAAGTTATTATTACAAAACTGATTTTTATATTCTGTAACTTGCAGTTTGCTCCATGATCCAAAACATTTAACTGAAAAATAAAAGAACAAACCGGAAATTTGACATGGGGTAAATACATTTTCACTGGACTCTATATGCCCCACTGGTTTCACAAAATTGCTTCTGTACCCCCCTCCCCGCCTCCTCCCTCCTCCTTCCTCCACCCCCCAAGTCAAACAGAGAAGGATTACTCAGCAGACAGCCATTTTTGTTTTTTTGTTCAAAGTTTATGTGAATGTGCCATTGGGAATTTTTCTCTGTGATTATTTCCAAATGAAATCCGTTTTCTGTGCAGCTGCACGAAACCATTAAAAAGAGACCATATGTTCCAACCTGTTTGGTTCCAGTCAAGCTCAACCTTGGCTCAACTCTCCACCTGGAAAGGAGTGTGGTTTCCAAGGCTGAAGCTATTGACACTTAGTTCACTGCAAGAATTTTTTTCCCTCTTTCAGAAGAGATTGTATAAATTGCCTAACAGCTCTTTCCTTATTTCTACCCTATTATTTTCCTGACAAGAGTATAAAACTATGCTAGCTTTAGAGTTAGTTTCTTGCTAGAAGTTTACTGTTTGAATCGTTTGGTCAGATGTGAAGTTTAGGTAATGAGGGTGAAGCATTCATCCAGGTCAAGGGTCACGAGGATAAACAATAAAATGTTCTGTCTAGGTTTTGAACAGAGGCCAACTTTAGTAATGTTAGTTGCTAAAAATGAGAAATTTTGATGTTTCCAAGTACTTAAAATGCTTCTAAAGCATTTAAAAGTAGGTTTTTTTTAATTAATGCTTATGTAAGAGCAGGGTTTATAAGCCCTAAAAACGCCAAAAAATAAAAATCAGAATACTAGTCACAAATTAGTATAAACTCTAAATGTCAAGCTGAAAATTACTCCTTCATATTTGGGGATAATCATAGACTCTTTCACCAAACATTTCAATCATAAAGACAATCCTGATCTGAGTTACTCCCTGCTGTTAATAAATGATTTCCTCTTCTTGTCGAACAGGATTTTCCGAGTCTTGTTTACGCTTGTAAATATTGTAATAATATCAAAGAACTCTAATCCCTCCTTGAAGTGGGATTAATAATAGTTTGCATTTCCTTTCCCAGATGAAATCACACAGATGGCGCTTTGCGACTAAAGATGGAAAATATTGTGGAGAATTAATGGATTTGTATTCACATTCTGCATTTTATGAACCAAGTCCTGTTAGACATAGTTAATCATCTAGAAAGCAGACAGATTTATAACAGACGGGATCAGGCTTACTGCCAACACTCGCCAAGACATTGCAAATGTTTTTAAGGTCAGCATAGTTTCACTCATCACTATGGTGCGCATCCATCATTTCGCTCTGCTTTTCAAACGTGTAAAAGGTATATTTGCTTTACCCCTTAAAAGATTTGATGGAGCAGTAGGCACACTCTTTCACAGCGGCGTCTACATCTCAGTTTCCCTCTTTATATACATCACGCCAGGTAGCTGCAGAGTCTAACTTACCAAAGTTTTCAGCACCTGCAAATGTTTTCCTTTGGGAATTTAGTTGGGAGTGTCGGTCGTGGCATCACAGAGGTTATGTGATGGCGGGTTCATTTTGAATAACGACCTCCTTTAAAGCGACAGCTTCGTTTTTCTCAGGTAGCAAAAATGCTAAAGCTGAAAACTGGCTTTGTCTGGTTTCTGAAATCGAGGTTTCACAAAGTCATGGTTTCCATTATACTTTTAGCTGAAATGGGGTTTTATGAGTTTGTACAGAACTCCGGCTTTGGTTCATAAAAGGCAATGACAGAGTTCATAAGACTGTATAAATGACTAATGTGGAACAGTATCTAATAAGTAGGTGTTCCTAAAGGATTAGCTTGATGGCAATGAAAAAACGATAACTCTGAATTAATCTTCAGTGGCTGTTTGCTGACATTGCCTCCACAAAATGTATCTGCTGGCATCAGTTAACCTGAACATTAGTTAGGCAGCTTTCCATCTTTCAACTGTGGTTTTATGAAAAAATTAGCGGGGCTGAAACTGTGATAGTTGTCACAGTTTCAGCCCCGCTCTCCAAGTTTGTAAAAAAAAAACCCAAAACTTAAAATTATTTAGTTAAATTAAGTTGCTAACATTTTCAAAGCTTTGAAAATGACTTCTTGTTTGATCCAGAAGTGTTTTGAACGTCAGACACGCCCTCCGCATGACCCGCGATTGTAAGCTAGCTGTCGTCCAGCCAACCACGAGGAGCGAAATGAAGGCTGTATTTTAGACCTATGATTGTTAAGGAGACAACTCAGCCTCACTTCTGCCTTGACCACTCGCCCCTGTCTGACTGGCTCATGTGGTCGGTTGCCACGGCAACGTGGTGGAAAAAGACTACTTCCTGAGTCTTTGTTGTGTTTGGGCCTCGGCGCAGCATTGTAACCTAGATATTATTTTTAGTCTCTTGGCGATGGCTGAGTGAATGTTGATTTGGAATGTGAGCCGAAAGCCTGCCGCACGCACACACACACACACAAATGCTAAAACACTAACCCATAGCGTAGTAAAATGAATCCACATTTCAAACTCATTAGACGCTGTCCTGAATTGCTGAAGGGATCGGCATCTGCCAGCCATCTCAGGTCCCCGAAATCCTCGTCAGCAGCGTCGGTATGTGAAAAGCTCGCTTTCACCCCATACGTCAGCTCCGCCGTCCCACACCCGTCTGTGGCCTTTTATTGCGTTCCTGTCTCTCCTTTGTTTCGCGCTTTCCTTGTGGCAGGCGGTAATAAAGGTCTGACAGGGAGAGCGTGAAGGTCATGGCTATCAGATGGTAAAGACGAGAGCCACAGCTGGGCTGGCGAGGCCTCGTTTCTGGCAAAAAGTGATAAGCTGTGTGTGTGTTTATGGGAGGGATTGGGATGGTCCCTATTTGATTCAAAGTTGTTGTTTTTGCTTTTATTAGACCCACCTGGTTTGGAGGAGGAAGAAGCTGGGGGGGCTTTTGATTAAAAGGGCAGTATTATGTATTTTCCGTGCTCATAGTGCCATTTTATAGCACAATCAAGTAACGATGTTAACTTCAGTTGTAAACTTCAGTAAATATCAAATATGACTAACGCCTTGAAATTGGACCTCTGTCTCTTTACCAACTCCTGCTCTTTCTGAAATGACACCTTTATAAAAACATCACTGCTCTGTTCTTTAAAAGCACTCACTAACATTTAGCCCTATTTAGTAAAATTAGATGAAAGAAAAATTGGGTGCAAAAGAGTTGGCTTTTAAGTAAAAGTCTTTTCCATTACAAGAAATATATTTTGTATTTTATTTTTCTACCCTGATTAAAAATAAAACCATCTGCATCAACTCATGTTGGACTGGTCAAATTTGTATTGTGATTACATTTGGAGGCCGTAATAAATCAAAAGAGGGCCATTAGTGGTCCATGAACCGCAATTTGGGAACCCTTAGCTTAAATTATTCTTGAATTGTCATCATTTTTATGACTATTTACCCACATTATTTTTAAACATACTTAGATACCAAAAGAAATTAACTAATTACTTCACAGTAGTTTGTTTTTGGGTACAGAACGTAAAGAAGAAGAATGGTATGAATTATAGCAAAGGGATAAATTAATCCAAAGCATCAAAGTTACATTAGTTGTTTCCTGAATAGGATTTCTACTGAGTAAAACAATGGGTAATGAAAAATAAAATGTAACTGCCCCTAGTTTTTGTCTCATGTGTTTTAGTTTGCCATCGCTGAAAATGTTTTTTTTCCACCTTCTGGTCGAACAGGAAACCATCTACTTTTGGTGTTCCTCAGAACGGAGGGGAAAAGTTACCCCTGCAGCAAAGCATTCATTGTAATGTGGTCCAAGACTCCACTACTATGAGACTGAACAAAGACCAGGATCAGTGATTGTGATCAGGAACGCTTGGCTCGAGTAAAAATGTCCATCTGTGAAAACACCAATACCGCTGAACAATATTTGTAGATTTTGAAGCAACATCTGCTACCAGGATGGGCCTGCTTATTTAAGCAAATGAACGCCAAAACCACATTCGCAGCAAACTCTGTGTACGGATGCTGGTCTTTTATCAAGAGCCTTTGCCAAGCTGCGCTTTTCGACTGACACAGAATCCTCGCTGTCCTTCAGCTTGGCTCTCGTTTCGGCCATATTCCTTGATGGGCCGTCACAAGTAAAGAAAGAAATCTTTATTCTGCAGATGGACTCAAATTTGGGCATCCGACAGATGACTGGGAGCTGAGTAATTGCTCCGCCGATGTCATGCGAAGATTGTTTAAATATTACTTTAAGAATCGAGGAATGGAAATAGCAGGAATTCACAGTGATTTAGAGAGAAATACCTAAATACTGTACGTTGAGCAGCAGGTTGTAAATCTATCAGAAGAGAAAACTGTTCTTTAAGCTTCTTCTTTTTAATTTGTCAAAAATGAGAACAGTAACTGTAACCTGATCAAATAAAAGGCTTTTTTTTCTTTTTGGATGGAAAGGCACAGAGTATTTTATAAGCGTAGATACTGCGTCTTATGCGTTCTTATCAAAAATATTGTTTCTGGACGGCATCCAACATTTCCCGAAGCCAGTGCCAGAATCCGACTCTTCCAAACCTCAAGTATTCTCAAGTGGGTTTACTGCTGCTTTGGAAAAATAGTGCAGGGAGGGAGCAAAACGGAGCAGCCTCTGCTAAAGGCACTAATGCCTTTAGCAGATACCGGAATGAGCTTTGCCGTGTAAACGAGACTCATCTTTAGAAAAACCTGTCTTCTCCCAAAGCGTGTTTAGGATCCAATGCGAGACTCGCAGGAAAGCATGACCAACGGTTAAAATTTCTGGGTGATTGTCAGGTTACCAGCCAACCGTCAGAGAGGAAAAAACTCCCAACAAGCCGCCGCCGCCATCGCGACCAGGAGAAGACATATCTCATCAGGCAAAAGATGGGCAGTTGGCCTCGGGCTTTTTGTGCTAGCTATCTGTTTCTGCACAATGTGACGTCTCTTTCTTTGGCACGGGTGTCAGGAGTTCAGCTTTAAACACCGTGACCCGTGTTCGACCTCGAGGGAGGGCAGACATGCGGCTGAAGAGGCTTCTTCGTCGGGGCTGTCGCAGGAGCCAGCGCCTTTCTATCAGGCTTATCAGTAGGAAGGCCAAGGGGGGAAAAAACAAGAACATTTAAATGTACACAGCACAGATAAATCAGAGATGACTGACACACAATATTTGAAGGAAATATCTCGAGTCATGTCAGCCTGTCCCCCCTCACGGTCGCCGCCTGTGCTGGGCGGGCAAAGTTTAAGTAAACATCCCCGGCAACGCAGAGATGAGCCGCTGCCAACAGCTTTTACTGTCCTCCAAACAGAGAATTGAACAAAAAAAATGCTGCATGTTACACACAGTATGTAGCCCAGTCTGTTTCTTTTCTTTTTGGCAATGAAAAATACATTTTGTGGGGGGAGGAGGGTTACTATTGAGTTGATTAGAATAATAATAATAATAATAATAATAATAATAATTAAAAAACGTGTTTAAAACAAAATGGCAAACTGACGATATAATCTGCCTGTTTAAATAGATTTTAATCGTGACCAAATATGCATGCTTAAAATTTATAAATCTGAATGAAAGGAGTTTATTTCTGTAATGTCGTATGTTGATCAGAGAACATTTATCCTTCCTATAAACTTATCCTGAAATTTCAGTTACATATTGTCCTTGCAATTTCATTGTCTGTAAATTCAGGTTCTTGGTTGAAACCACACTGCCATAAGCTTCCACACCTGCCACAGATTATAAAGATGCAGAGAGTTGAAAGCATCACAAATAAGGAGTATAGTAACTTTAGAAACAAAAACCATCTTTACAACCCAAACTGATCCGATGACAGAAAGCAACATTGTTAAACACATTAATTAACTGCGATTATCTACATTTTCGGGACAGCTGAGATCTATTTCACTAATCGCACCCATATCTGATTACTGCCAGATCTGGGGGAGAAAAAAAATGAAGAAATCTCTGAATCAGAATCTGTTTGACAACGTAGCACAAGCTAAAAGATTTCAATAACTCCCACAATAGCATCAATTACGTCCAGAAACATAAATTCAAGAAAGAAGGAAAAAAAGCCATCGCCATCTATCTTTCTGGACAAGGTTAAAACACCATTCCTAGGACTTTGTAAACTTCAGACTTTGTGAGAGCCGTTCCTCAATATGGAAACATAGAACAGTGGTAATCCTGCTCAAGGGTGGCCAGCATGAGGCATGAGCCAAGAGTGCATTTGGCATTGTAAAACTAGCACAGCCTCTCAGCAAAACAACTCATAGCAAGTTATTGCAAATGATGGATGGCAGTTTTTACTGAAAGGGTTTTTTGGGGGATCTGAATTATTTGAGCAAGAAAATAGAAGAAATCTGTAAAGGGCTCATATGTTTTCGCATCACTGCAACTCGGACAAAGGTGATGGAAAGATGGATGTTAGCATTGATAGGTGTCTGGGGGTCGACATGCATAGTTGACTTTCCTCAACTATTGCAGTGGCTTACATGTCTTCAGACGTTTTTTACTCTTCCCTCTGCTTTCCACTTCAGGTTAACTTTTCCTTCTCTTCTTGCACTCACCTGTCTTCCTCTTACAGCACAGTCAAAGAGGTCGCTCTGTTTTTTCCACTCTGCCATCCTCTTTTTGTTCTTCGTGTTACCAACATGTTTTCTCTGCGTCGTCTGCAACAACTCATTGTGTCTTCTCTTCAAACGGGACTAAAACAGACAGCTGTGCTTTGGATGTGGTTGTACATGAGCGTCTTTATGTACACATCTCACTGTTCAATTTTGGTGAACATGTGCTCACAGTTCAACCATGTGCTGCCGTGTTTGATGTGGTGTGCTTGTATATTTGTGTGTGTGTGTGTGTGTGTGTGTGTGTGTGTGTGTGTGTGTGTGTGTGTGTGTGTGTGTGTGTGTGTGTGTGAGCCAGCTGTCAAGATAAGATTGCCATCACTCCTTTGCAGACTTCTTGTTCGCGGAAAGGGGATATCAAAACAATTTCTTTCGCTGGAAGCTGGAAGCTACTTCTCAGGCAGCTCGACGTGTTATTTGGCGTATTTTCCAGATTTCAGGGAATTGGCTTGTTTTGTGACAATGTTTCTAAAAAGAAAGGAAAAAAACCAAAGTGGTTTTCTTTGTCCTAAGAAATTCTTCAAGAATATTTTCTTTGAGCACAACTAAACAAAAGACCTTAAATTAAGAATACATTTTCTTGAGTTACTTAAGTTTTTGGATGTATTTTCTCATTAGTGAGCTGCAAGTTTGATTTGGTAAAGGGTCTTGTAAAAGTATACATAACATATATATATATATATATATATATATATATATATAAACTTCAATGCCTTTTCTGGAGCTCTCGTCTCTGAGCGTAACATCCGAACACACTGTCCCAACTCCACTGGTCATTCTTCTTGTTGCTCGGCAATACCCTCTCTCTTTTTTATTACTAAAAGTCTTCACCACACTCTGGAGAAGTCCACTGCTAATTGCTCTCTGCGAACCCCCCTTATAGATTTCCATTTGAATTTGAATTTGAATGGAACTGGCTCGCTGGTGCCGAGAGTGTAAGGTACACAAATGACTGTCACTGGGATGGATGGCAGCGCTACAGGGACTGCACACACTTGTCCCCCTAAATAAGGACTGTTGGCTTTTTGGCTCTGCTTAACTAATGCCGTGTTTGTACTAGCATGAACGCCATATTGGTGTACGCATGGCTGAAGTAGCCTCGGAGTCAAAACGGCAGATCCTTCAGGATGAGCATTGTGTGGACAGGATTTTATTCGTCTCCCGTAGGATGCCGGTTTGTAGTTTGTCATCTAGTCAATACAAAGACTAGCTGCTGTACGTGTGTTTGTGGAAGGTTAGCACTCCCAAAGAAAGAGCTGAAAGACACCGAGACAGACGCTCCAGGTCTGCTCTGAGGGATGGACAGACAGCTGAACAAATTGCCAGGCCTCCCCCTCCCTGTAGTTCACTTGTTCCGTCTCTATAGAGGCAAAGGTCCTGGTCCGTGTCCCCCTCTTCTTCCAATGCCACTAGTGGTTAATTGAGCCCCTGCCAGGCCTCGCCCCTTTATTGCCTCCATTTGTCAAAGCCTCCAGTCTTGAATGGTGCCAGAGAGCTTGTACAAATGAAGAGGCTCCTCGCTCCTCCACGTCGCTCCCTCTTTATCAGTCTATCCATCCCAAAGAGCAAACAGGCCTGGCCTGGGTCAGACCAGGGCAAACAGTGCCGTGACAAAGGCAGTGACATGGTGAGGGGATGTGGGCAGGTGGCTGACATTTTCTCTGTCATCTCCAAAGCTCAGCAGCTAACGCAAATAATATATAAAGTTTGCTAAAGTGACTCAGAAAGAGTGAAAAAAAACAACATAACAATGCTACACATGGAACAAATGGCTGCTTAAGGAGCGTCATAGGTTTATTGTGAGCCAGTCTAGACTGCTAAGCCGGGGGACAGGTGTACAGTGGAAGGTATTGTAAGGCGGCGCAGTCTGTTCAGCGCGAAGCTGTCATCAGCACATGTGCCGCTGCCACCGCGCAACCTGCACACCGCAGATAAGAGCGGTCATTCAGGCGAGCGGCGAGCTGTTGACTATAGCCGACATTGTTTGCCCAGACCAGAGACAGACCTGTAATGTACAGAGAAAGACGAGGGTGAGGAGGCCCAGTGCTCTTACAGGCAACAGAAAATACAATAAATAAAAGGTGTGGGAGGGTGGAGGGTGGGATGACAGAGTGAAGGAGAGAGAGAGAGTTACTCTGGTGCCATATGGAATCACAGGAACACAGGAAGTTGTTGTCTTTAGCATGTGTTTCAGCTGCAGCTGCTACACGCTGCCTGTCTGAATGGCACTGAACTACAATCACACCTGATGAGCTTTATGCAGTTCTTTTGTTTGTGGGCTTTTTCGTTTTAGATATTTTTAGATGTATAAATGCCTTACAAATCACTGTGTCACAAGAACAGCTGTTAAACGTTGTATCCTCACTCCTTTTATAAATATTTCACTTTTTCAGATGACAAACGAGACACGTGGGAATAGCAGGTTTATTTCCGCTTTAAGGGGCCCTTAAGCAACCCTAAATTTAGTTTTGGTACCATACCTGGTATTAATGTCAAATTATTTCATGTATTGTTTTCTAAAACAAATTCTGGTTGAACATGTGAAGGACTTTACATAATTGGAGTCGCCTGGTTTTAGAAAAGCAGCTTTTGCACCAGTTTGGTGGCTCTTTATTGAGAGGCAATCAGCTAAAGGACATGTGAAACGGCACCGCATGGACTTTAAAAAACTTTTAAAAAAGGTATGTGATATTTTTTATTTCTAAATTAGGCAGTATTTTTGTTTAAGGGCTGGAAAAAAGTACACAAATAATAAAAATTAGTTGTTTACAAGTTTACTATTTGTGCTTGAAACTAGACCAGAAATACTTAGTAAGATTTAGTTTTTTTCAGGGTATCAGTAAAATGAAAAATGAAACGAGAAACAATCCAATTCAGGTTTTTCCTTCTTTGGTCAGTATGTTGTAGTCAATCACACATTTTATAAGAATTCAGTCAAAACAAATTAGAAAATCATCCTAATTTTAAGAGATTTTACTCAACTGGAAAGGAGAGTAAAATCTTTATCTTCCTTAAAATGAAACCAAGCATGAGCAACCCTGACAATCCTCCTGTCAGCTACATGTGAATAAAAGCGGATTTTTTCGCAGCTCCGATTCTGAGCTCTGAGCCGTTTCGGGGAAATGATTAAGTGAGGCAGCTGCCATAATGGTAATAAAATGGGAACAAGCTGCTTGATATTAAGGGAAACATCATCTGGCGCTCAGCTTGCCGGATGCGAGATTAAAGCTCCCTCTCCAATGCGTCGTTTGTTGATGTTTGTTTGCCTGGACGGCCGGAGACATTGCGTCACACGAGCCGGAGATTTTCCACGGATGACCCACCCGCAGAGCTTTTTGAGTTCAAGGTCATGCCCGAGACGAGCCGCTCTCTGCGTGACGAACGTCGCGAAGCCTGCGCGACGTGACTGTGGAGTCTGTTGTTTGAGCCGCATATATTCATAGTAAAAATAAACACTTTGTGTCGTTTCACCCTGATTGTCTTAGCTGATGTCACTTCTCTGAAATCACTGTAATTGTCGTCCTTGATGAGCACCGACAAGGTCGCTGCCAAAAATCGTGGCTTTGTTTACGCTTTTAATCTGCTCTTTGTGACTGTCAAGTTGCAAATTTCCCCCACCCGACGTCACCCCCCCTGTTTGTGCAATTAGATTAGATTAAACGCGTTGTCGTATGCGCGCACATTCATGTGTGTTTGCGTATACGTCAGCCTTACACGCCGGGGGGCCGCGCCCCGGCGCAGAGGTCTTTGTTGAAAGCATAGCACCATGAGCCGGAGGCCTGTGGGAACGAGCTGAGCTCCTCTCCTCCCTCTCCCACGTTTTCACACTCATCCCATCCTGTGTGTGTCTGCCTCGCCCCTGGTGATGGGGAGGTGGGGTGCGGCGAACATGGCTGTGGAAAAAGTCACACACGCATGTGTAAGGGTCAACAGACCCTGAGAAAATGGAGCTGCATGCGACTTTAAGTGGATGAAATACGGAAAATGGCTATATGCTACACATAGACTGCAAAGTTAAATATGGGGCGGGGGGAAAAATTGCTACAGATTTGCCTTTTTTGGTAGTTGCAGAAGTTGTTTCTCCAGCTTCTTCTCTCTTTTTTTTAAATTGCTCTGCATTTATGAGTGTTATAACCTATTTCAAATCTGGCAGGATTTAATTGGAAAAATGTTAAATAAGTCAGGTTGTAAGACATAGACGTTGTGAGGATGAGTTGAAATTTTATCCTCTTTGTTTTGTTTTTTTAAAGATGAACGAAAATAGATCCATAAATTTCAAAGAAATCAAAGACTTGATTTGAAATTTCAGATCAAAGATCTAAAAGAGAAGATCTGCAACTTCAAAGCAGATGCCGACTTCAGTGTTTGTTAGTGGCTAATGGTTAGCAAGTTGTTTTTGCAGTACTTAAAAATGAAATTATTTATTTCTTGTGTGTCGCTCTTTAACGCTTTCTTTTTTCTAGGCAACCCAACACATTTCCAGAGAGACAATTTAAAAGTGAGGAATTATTCTGCTCTGCTTTTTTAGCATGGCCTGTTTATTAGTATCAAGATTTTGTCTCAACTTTTTGGTTAAAAACACAAATATTTTCCATCATAATGTTCCTATAAGTCCTTTTCAATGAGATGCCAAAAACATTTCATACTTCAGTGGTATGAAGTAGCTACAAATTTAGCAGTGCCCCTCCCCCCACACTTGTTGCCATGCACTGCCATCTTTCAGATGGCTGAAAGAAGCTTACCATTCATTCTTCTTTCTTTGAAGAAAAAAAAACACATTCAGTGATTTATTTTTTTTTTATTTTTTAGGTATTTCTGATTGTAAGAAACAGACAGCCATGGCATAAGGGAGCCCAACCAGTTGGTCAAATTTAATAGTATTTACCTAGAAAAGTACAACCAGAAAGCTATGTCTGTACAGCCCAGTGGCTTCCAACTAATTAACCAGCTCATGTTGACTAGTTAGGCTCCTAGTGCTACAAAACAATGACAAAAAAGATGAAAATATGCTCAGTTTAAAACTGTAATTAAATTTAGTTCTTGATCCCGGTTTTTTCTTTAATATATGCATAGAAATCCAAATAATGTAGAAATCTCATATATGACATTATTTTAATTGCTTTAATGTGTAAGTAGCACTGGAAGTAGTTTGTGATGTAAAGTGGTGCTTATCTGCATACGGCAAGAGTCTCATATTGGCCTGTGGCGTCTTTGACATGTCAGTGTCCGTCTTTCTAAAACTCACTATTCACGTGGCATCCAAACTAGTGTGCTGAAGTATTCCCATTAAACCTGACCAGTGTTGTGCTTTTCTCCCAGTCACAATCTGCCGGTGCCCAGTGATCCCCATGCATTGGGTGCCATCTGGCTGGATGTGTCCCAGTCAAAGAGCTCATTCTAGGGGTTAACTAAGCAGCAGTGTTGGAGTGAGCGGTGCAGACTGTGGCAGCCAGACCAAACCCAGGCCAGGGGCTTTGAAGCCCCTCACTCAAAGAGTGAGGGTCTGGGCCAGCCAACAAGGGAGAGAGAGAGGGAGAGAGAGAACAATGTGGTTTGCAGTGTGGGAGTTAACTCTTTGTATAGATGAATGAATAGAGGAGGAGGGCTGAAACACTAGCATATCCCCCTCCTCCTCATCTCCACTCCTCATGCTGGATATCTGTATGTTTTAGGTTTGCCATCTCAGGGGCCCCGGGGGCCCCTATCTACGGAAAGACCGACAGATACCATCAATTTCTAAGGCCAGCCCCTGGGCACCATATGGCCAGTGGTTGTATGGGGAAGGAGTCCGTAGAGTTCAATGCACCGACCCTTAATATGATGTGAGCAGAGATGCTGCGCAAAGGGAGTGTGTGTGCGTGTGTGTGCCACACTAGCATAAGCTAATGTTACAGAGCTCCGTAACTGTCACAAGGTCAGGATTGTGTTACGATATTTAGCTGGACTTGACTGTATTTGCTCTTTGAAAACGCTTTTAGTTAAATAAATTGTAACTTTGATGTCTTGAGTTCAATCAGGGTACTTTGGTCTAATCTAGGCTGCTTGGTGGTTGAGGTCAGACCAAGCATGGCTTCTATATTTAATTTTTTTTAAAAAAATGAAAGAAATTGGATACATTGATTTGAGAGCTTGTGACTGATTTGAGATTTCCAGTTTTTGAAAACTTTTCATCTGCCAATGCCAGTTTTGGCCTTTAAAGAAAGAGATTATTTTGTCCTACAACAAATTTTCTAGCCTTATTGATCATTTGTTGTTCATTTCAGGAGCAGAGTCGACATTTTAAAAACTTTCTTTAGCATTTTTATAGGTGTAGAGACAACAGCTAGCGAGACTTAAACACACTAGCTGTTCAGTTTCTTTCCTAAAAAAGCCACTGTTGAAGAAAAGTCATACCAAAGCTTGACGAGAGTTTGCCAAAAGGCACATCAGAGAGTCCATGGTCAAGTGTCTGGTCCATTTGCCAAAATGGATCAGACAAGACGCCATATTTGGTCCATTCATTGCATATCACCTCCCTGTGTAGCATGGCTGTGTCAGCCTTATGCTGTGTGGATGCTTCTTGGCATCAACACTGAAGGTTTGTATTGTAAAGGCAGAAGGTAAAATTAATGCAGCAAAAATATAGGGAAATCCCGGAGAACAGTTTTTTTTCATCCACAACAGGACTGCATCTTCAGAGAACATTTATTTTCTTACAAAATGTTGACCAAAAGCATGTGAACAAAAACAAAAAATGTTGCAAATGTTGACTTGAAGGGGTGAATACTTGTGCAAGCACTTATTTTATATCGTATATCATTGTCATTATTTTGTAGAAATCAGTTTCCAGTTGTAAATGAAATTTCGAAACAGCCTAATTGTGTTGCTCATGACTGAATTGTAAAAGCAACAAAAATGATCCAAAGGGATAAATACTTTTTGAAGGCACTGAAGATCCAGGGTAGATAGAGGGAAAACGATTAAGTTACAATAGTTAGTCTAAGCGGCGAAAGAATGCATTACACAAAGGGACATAGAAGTTTGTTTTTAAAGAGCTAACAGAAGCCTGCAAGGACAAAAAGCCACAAATATGAGTCTGAGTCATTGCTAAAAAAAAAAAAGCATATTGGCATTATGTTGTTGAGTTTTGCTGAGAAAGGACTTACTGAGTTCATGTATATCTATTACACTGATGTCCATGACATCAATATTTCTTGACGGGAAGCATGGTTATATTTAATTGAATGTACACTTTTACCAGACAAGACTTTAAATCTCCAAACTGAGAAAACGAAGCCAGTTTCCTGCTCTGGGTTAGGCTTTCCTGTTGTCTGCTGAAAGTCTCGCTTTTTCCTGAATATACCACTGACATTTCTTGAGGTATCAGAAAATACACTTCAATTTGAAATGTCTTCTTACATCTCTATGCATCCATCTTGAACACCTCACTAATCCTGAAAATGGCCAACTTTGAGCCATCTTCACTGAGGAACAGCATCGCCCAAAATCGGTTCAGTCGTGGTGTGTTGACTGATCGGAAAGAAAATCTGAAATTCCGGTTTTCCACTCGCAGGTCAACGACTGGAAACAACGGAGCTGAGAAATGACTGACTCCAGTCGCTAGCTGATGTCTAGTTAAAAACCAGGTTAAGTCAGAAGTCTTTGGGCACCATTTAGAAGAATTTGTAAGATATGCAAATGAGGGACATTTTTTTCTGTGGAGGAATGTGGATAATTCTTTCTTTTCCATCAAAACCTTCAGTTTCCAAAATTGCCGTAAGCTCACACTAATTGGCACTCTCCTTTGCTCTTCCACCATTATGTGACAGAAGCAAACCAAACTTTTGAGAGTGAAGTTGTATCTACTCAAAATAATCCTCTTACTTTATAGGTTGCAGTTTATGGTTTGTGCCACAAGGTGTCACTGCCCTCAAAACATTAGTGCTTTAAAATTTGAGGAGCGCAAATGACTGAAATTCATTGTGGATAGTGAGTACAGCACTGAAAATTACAGTGTGTGAACGACGTGGATTCATGTTTCAGCAGCAAATCTATCATCCCAGTGTGACGGCCGATTAATCTCTAATCACACACCTGCGAAGCAGATGCTGTTTCTTTTTCTTAAATAAAATCCTCCACGGAGCAGAGGTGACAAGGCAGAGGTTTTCCTTGCGCCGCACAAAAACTTCTCGGAGAGCACAGATTTTCTCAAATGCGCCTTCAATTGAATCGGATTGGACATGTCTGTAAGAAATTAAACCGCAAGTGGAAAAATAAAAATCCCGCTCTCGCTGCTCTACCTCCACTCACTACATGACCATTAACAAAAACCACATTGACTCATTGCAAGTGAGAGAGAGAGAGAGAGAGGCAGAGAGAGATGTTTCTGTTTGATATATAATGCGAAAAAGAGCCAACAGCAAAACAAGGAAACATCTGGGCGATTAATCTTTTGGAAGGGAGGAAAACAGGGAGGCAAATAGTACCAGCCAGAATGGAAGGACACACATGCGCACACACGCAGAGAGATCTGAGCACATTCACCCAAATGCACAAATATTCTCTCACACACACACACACACACACACACACACACACACACACACACACACACACACACACACACACACACACACACACAGCTGCAAGCCAGAGACAGTACACAATATGAGTCATAATCCTCATTATCACTGAGCGCTCTTTGACTGTGTGTTTTCTTGCATTATTTAGCCGTTATTGATTCTCAGCTTTTCTTTTATTTTTCCCCCATTTAAATTTCCAATTGCACCGTTATTATTTTTTAATTCTTATTATTTAAACCTCAACCCAGTGTTCTTTTCACTGGGAACACACATGCTCTTCTCATTCATTCACCAAACACACATTCACACTTTAAAAAGCTGCCCAGGACGACCACAGCAGTTATTCTCCCTGCCACTACTCCGCTGCACTGCAGCAGCTGTGGGTTAAGCACCTTGCCGAAGGGAGGGAAAGTGTTACTCATTCACTTTCCCTCAACCAAAATTGTGCCCGTCTTGGGATTTTAACCGCCGGTCTACTTATCACGAACGAGCCACTGTAACCTTGAGGCTACTGCACGCATAGTAACACAAAGTATGAGGTTATCATATGGCGCAAGGATGTTTCAGATCGTTACGAATGTGTAGTAAAAATGTTATTTTCACAGTTGGCGGATGTTTTCCGAGTTCTACGGGTGTTTTCCAGATTATTGCTTCTAAGGCTGAGTGAGGATTAAATTGTGGAAGCAGGAATGATTACTGGATGTAAATAAAAAATCAGCACTTGGGAAAGTGCTGAGTTGCAAAAGAAAAAACTGTTCAGTCAACTTGAATTTGCACAATAACATTCAGAATCAGTTCACTGTGCAGCATTATAAAATGTTGGCTCTGAATTTGAACTCTTAGGCCATTGTTTTGATCAAAGTGTTGGCGCTTAGCATAGTGAATGCTAGCTTTCTGTTGCTGCAGACTAATGTTAAGTGAGAAAAGTAATTTATTATTAATCTACTCAAAGTAACAAAATTATCTAAAATAATTTTACTATGCAACCAATTTTTACTTCATCTTGTGGAAGAGGTTCAGAAAAAAGTGACATTTAATAAGTGGACATGTGGGCAGTTGCCCAGGGCAACTCTAAAAGGGCAACTCTAAAAGACCGGGCGGACCAGGATCACATCACTAAAAGCAATTATCTCATTTATGTGTGGAACAACTTTCAAAATAGTTTTTATGGATGCTTAACCGCCCCCTGTGTGTTGTGTAGGCGCCCCTGGTTGTTGCTGAAAATGGAGACATGAGGTCCGGCTTGTTGTCAATCACACTGAGCTCATATTGAATGAGGTGCAAGTTATTGCCGTTATCTTTGGCTATGCAAAGCCATGAGATTTGAGGAAGTTATTTTGGCAAACTGCAGGTGGGGTTGAGGGCAGCAGAAGCAAAGGCTCACCTTGTGAGGTTATCATGTGGCGCAAGGACTACAAAAGAAAATAGTTTTTATTTCTAAATGGGGGCCTCTGAAAGTGCTTTGCTATTTTTGTCCCTGTGCAAGATTGAAATTTTCCAACCTGGCAGTTAATTTATGTCATGTGTATATATTGTATATTATTTATGAAAAAGCACCTTAATAGGCGATTTGGCTCATTTTAGTTGTTGTTGCAGCCAGCAGGAAGCTGCAGTGGGATTTTTTTTCTTTTCCTTGTTTCATTCTCTCCTGCCCTGGGTGGTTGAACGCTGCAGGTGGGAAAGCGCTTGTTTGCTCTAGCCAAAGCTGGCTTACAGTAACAGGCTGGAGGGGATGGGGTGGAGCAAGCGCACGTTTTCTTCCTCACCTGAAGATTCAGAAGTACAGAGAGAGCACAGATCTGGTAATCCGGGCTCACACGGACTCACAAGGAGACCTTTATATCCACCCTCCACAAAAAAGAGAAGAAAAAAAAAACATAATTGCTGCAGGTGCCCAGCGATAGGACCTTACTAAAAAGACATGACCAGACCACACACACACGAGCTGTAAACAGAGTGACGTTAAAGCTCAGAGAGCATGTAGCCCGTCTCACGCACAATTGATTCTGTGATAGTGTGACGAGCCCATATTGGCACCATCTGTTGCTCCGCCAGCAGCAATTTGTCATGTAAATCACTGCTGCTGCAGCTTTCTATCTGCAGCAGTTAAAGATAGCAGAGGAAAGAACAAAGGGCTGTTAAATTCTAGCAACTGGGACACGTCGCTTGTCGTTTGCATACATTTTGAATTTGGAAGGACAACCACAACAAGAACTTCTCGATTCGGATCCCTTTCGACAGCTGCCATTCCGTTTCGATTTACGTGTTTTTAGTCTGAGCCAGAGGCACTTTTTAATCTTCTTTCTATTATTATTTTACATCCCCATTGACCAGAGATTGATTGGTTAAAAAATAATTCCTCTATCTCTCCTCCACTCAGGCATGCACACACACAAACATACTCAGTGCTGTGTTAGTGCTGGCAGATAGCCTGCTGCAGTCCCGGCCCAGATCCCGTTGCCCATTGTGCTGGGGTTTTCCCACTCAGACATACTGGCATTTTCAGGGGCCCACTAGCCTCATTTGAACTCTCCTCTGTAACCAGAATGCTCTTATAGACATGCACAAACACACACACACACACACACACACACACACACACACACACACACACACACACACACACACACACACACACACACACTCTCTCTCTCTCTCTCCCCCGTCTCTATGCAGTGTCCTACAAGGAGTTTACATGAAGTGTAATTAGAAAAAAAAGGCACCTAAGAAAACAAATGCACAGAGACAGGAAGTGCAGCCAGTGGCTCTTGGCTGCCGGTGCAAAAACCTCTCCTGTTTGTCATTAGAGCGGATCCTCTATGAATGTCCAGTTTTGTGCATGAAGAAAGGCAGACAAGGATCTGTAATCCCATGAGTGTGTGTGTGTGTGTGTGTGTGTGTGTGTGTGTGTGTGTGTGTGTGTGTGTGTGTGTGTGTGTGTGTGTGTGTGTGTATCTACATATATAGAAAGTGTGATTGTGGATGTGTGTGCAGGGTGTGACCTGTCTCCAAGGACAAGTGGTTGAGAAAGAAAGTTGTTATTAAGTTTCTGTGGCCTGACACCTATCAGCCTCCCCTTTGTCAGCAGGTTTTACTTCAGTATAGTCGCCATATTTTTTAACTCTTATCGCATGTGACCATATTTTTTTGTTCCAAATTGACTATTTTTCTTGTTTAACCTTTGATCTGCAGAAAATGAATGATAAAAAGCTGTAGTCTCCTCTTTAGGATGTCAACTTGTCAATGTTTTGGCTTTTTTTTGTGTCATCAAATCAAAGAGAGGGGTCAATGCCCTGCAAATGTATTTGTACATATTGAACCTTTTCTTGTTTTTTTTCTACATCACATTAAAAGGTCTGCAAACTTTGATGTTGTTTTACTCAAATTATGAGATAGGCCATGTAAAGTGGAATAAAAAAATGTACACAGTCATCAAAAGAAAGTGTTGCATTTAAAAGATGGTCAAAATGTCGCATTAGAAACCGTCTACCTGAGACCTTCCAGTCACAAATGTGGCTGTTCTTACATGAACCTTCAAAACGTTTCACCGCTACAGCGTCACAAAATGTGGCTAATGCCTTTTTCGAGAAAAGAAAATTAGTTTTGAAATGTATATTAGTAACTTACTGAGTGATAACTTTGTTCTTCTGGCTCCGAACCCAGAAGGAGGAGTCGAAAGCGTTTGCTCCTGAGCTCCCCCTACAGCTGTGGAACGAAAAAACCTCTATTACAAAAACAAAACTTTGTGTGAAAGTCACAACAGTCCCATTCACAAACCGTGTCATCTATTTAACGTCATCAACGCTCTGACTTTTCAGCAATCTCTCCTCCTGAGTAAGCAAATATCTGCAGTGAAAAGGGAAAAAACATACTTTTAAACAGTTTTTTACCAGTTTGATCAGCAGGTTAAAAAAGACAAACCAGACACATAATAACGTTGAACACAATGACAAAAACGAAGTAACCGCCATGTTAATGTCAGCAG